>VXBI01012305.1:23901-56927 GCA_013397375.1 Toxostoma redivivum | reverse complement strand
TTTTTTTTTTTTTTTAATAGAACAGAAGCAACTATTGTCATCTCATGCTTTTAGATTTGCTGAATTGGTATGGCATTAGGTTTATTTTCATGAAATGTATGACACAGTCGATCTGAGCCATACAAGATCAATGTATGAAATCCAGTTAAACCAAATTCTTTCATTACCCCAATGCTTTGCTCTTGAAAACTAATAAGAATATTTCAAGAAATAACAGGAAAATGAAAATAAGAATGGATAAAAAATATCACTATTCCTACAGGGATTTATGGAAATTTAAGGTAAGGTATATATACTCTGAATTTTTTCCATTATGAGACTAAAGCTTTCCCAGCAAGCTTCTCCCCAGTACATTTGGACTATTTATGTTCTGACTTGAAAAAATAAGTTACATGTAATCTGGCAGTAAGGCCCAATAATCTTTTATTTTCCAGATTTCCCAGGGGTCTTAATCACATTTGGACTGGACCAGGTTGTAGGCAAAGCAATCTCTTAAATCACCACTGCCTTTAGATGGTTTTAGAGGTGGGGTAACAAATGAACATGTTGGCAAACAGTAATTTTTTTGCACTGGCACATCACTGAGAGCCATTGATGATCCTAATCTCCTGGACACTGTCCAGAGGTGGAGCAGAAAACTCAGAAGGTACAGCCTGACATGGGAACACCCAGACAAAGCCCACAGTAGTTACCATCAGTGATACCAGCAACCCAAGCTGCTCTCCCAATCACCTTGCTCCACAAACAATCCACACAAAGGAGTTCGCTGTTCTGCTGCTCTGTCCCCATCATTTTTCTCTGTAATATTTCAATAGGTATGAATAAAGTGCAAACATGTCTAAGACGTGCTGTATTTGCATATCAAATTTTAAGCCAATATTGCTTTCACACAGTTTATCTGGCAGGAAAAAGAACAAACTTTTAAACCACCTTCAATTAAGCAGCACCTTTAGGCTGAATTAACCCTTACATTGACCTACTAAAGCCCAGACTGGATGGTCCCACCTCTGCCTCCAGGAACAAGGGAGCAAGTGACACTGCCTTGTAATAATCTGCTGCAATGTTTTAAACTACCCTGATTTCTGTCTTGTGTCTCTTCATCTAATAATTTGATTCATTGTTGACTTTCATCTCTGTTATTAGTTCATCAGATCACTGATTGATTCAACTACAGCTTTAATCTGATGATTATCTCAGTCAACTTCAGCAACAGCTTTAGTTAGGATTCCAAATTATTTTGTTTCTTTATTGCTCCATGATAAAATCCATGCAGAAGCCATTTTTCTCTTAAAACTACTATGTTACCCCTGTAGACAGGCAAAGATAACCTTACAAAATAAATATGCCAGCCACTTCATTCCACTTCCAAATCTGTATGCATGTCCTTCATACTTCAGATTAAATATCTCAAACCACTCAGATTAAATGTTGATAACTTCTTAAAAGAACACTCTGCTGTAACAGCATATATTTCTTTCACATAAATATCACATCTAAAACAATTTCAGAATAAAGAGGTGACAGACTACTGAATATATATCTGAATACTTCTATTCTGCATGTGGTCTGAGAGTGCTCTCAATGTCCAACATCTTCCAGTGCTCCAATTCAGCAGGAAGATTACACTCAACTCTGAGTATAAATAAAGATTTAAAATCTATTGCACCATGTCACACTGTGGGCTGTTACAGCCTTGTTGTATCCTTTAATTTGCCTGGGTTTTGACAGCTGTTGAGCCAAGCAATGCCTGGGAAGAGTGCTCAGGGCCAGAGATTCTCCACTGCAGATGGACAGCAGGTCCTGAGGTCCACACATGCTGTACTCTACTCTGTGTCTTCCCATCTGACCTCTGTGGCAGCAAAGTGTTCTGTTCATGGGCAAAATTTCGGGGAGAGCAAAATATATAAAAAAGTTGGTGGTTTCCCTCCATCATACTTTGTAGTCACAAGGCAGGAGCCTGTATGAGAGATGACTGCTCCACTGCAGGTCAGGAAGTGTATTCAGCTCTGAATATCCTAAACACAGCAATGGGTTTGCTCAATCTATGGTCCTGCAGCATTGAAGGAAGGAGAAAATGCTGGGCAGAGATTTCTGACTCACAATAAATTGGAAATCCAACAACAGAAGAAAAAGTTAAATTTGCTGCATATATCTTCCAAGACCGCACGTAGAAGTTATCTCAGAATGTTTCAACCTATATTTAGCAACAACTGCAGCAAGGTAAAATTGAACTCAGCGAGTGCACCAGCAGCATCACTGGGTAATGGAACAGCACTTACATAAATTACTAAGTTACAGCACACTGGCTGATTTAAAACTAATTATGTGGATGCTGCTAAATAGTGAGCAAATAGTACTTCAAGTTTTGTAACAAACTGCTGCAACTTTCCAACCCTTTACCCTGCCATGGTAAAAGAACTGCACTCCCCACCACAGCCAGCCATCCCATCTGGAAATGCCAGCACACAGCAAGGAACAAGAAGCTTTGTGTGACTGCTCCCCTAGCTTGGGTATTGGTCTTGGTAAAATAATGTATGCCATATTGCAGTGAGGGAAAGTTAACTTTTTGTTTGGTTGGCTCCTTTCCATTCAACATTTTACAAATACTCACTGAAGACTCTACTTCACTGATACATCTAAAACACATCAGATATACTTCCTGTGGTTTAAACTGGAAAAATGAGCAGACATACACTGTAAAGATCAACAAGCAGACCCTGCTGGAAAAAGGGTCAAAGAAAAATCAATTCAGAAACCAACCATTTTCCACCCATCAAAGAAAAAGAGAGAAAAAAATCAGAAACATCTAGAGACTGAGAACAAGCATTTCACAGTGCTGAAGCCCTCTCAGCCACAGGACATGCACCTCCAGGGTTTGATAACAAGACACATAACACTTCCAGTTTTTTGTTTCTTCCCACTCTCCTCATCCCTGCACTACATGTAACTATTTTTGCTAACACGCTATAAAGTTCAAGAGACTGCACATACATATTTATATTGTCTCCCATTAGACCCACTGAGTGTAATTTGGAAGAAAAAAGCTCACATAGTCTTTTGTTATAACCAACCTGAAAATGAGAACATAGATAAACAAGGCGCTTGCAATCCAACTGTCACACAAAATTATCTTCTGGGCTGAAATTGCTCTTATTTGGTTTTAAAATGCAAGAAGAAATTATTTCAGAGAGTCATCAAAAACCCCTCTGCATTTTTGTGCTGCCCAGCCACCCTCCCCTGGAATCCAATACAGGGATGACTTTCTTGAGTGGGAGGCAGAAAAGAAATATCCAATTTATTTTAAACAAACAAAAAGGCTGCTGTAAAAATAAGGAGACTTGACCTGGGCCTGGGCCACAAGGTCGAGCCGGATCAATGCCTTTTTAGTTCTAAATTGAAGGCATTCTAATAATTTGGGGTAAATGGAACAGAGCACCAGATTTGGCAGATTCTTGTTATTCCTGAAACACTCACACAAGTCTCAGCCAATCTTCAAGGGTTTATATATGTATATTTCTCAAAAGTTCTCATAACTCCCAGTAAATGACAGCTCAGGAACACTCCTCTGCAGTCCCAGCAGACAATGATCCCTTATCCTTACACTAAACCACATTCTGACAGCATTAAAAGTCTGTACTATAAAACTTGAAAGTTCTTAATGAATGATGTACAACTAGGGATGGATGATTTGCAGCATCACTGAACTTAAATAAATTGGTACAGGTCACATCAAGGAGGCTTCTTTACATTATTTCCCCTACCACTATGCTATTTTTTCTCCAACTGTATTTTACAGAGTGAGGATACAGATGGGTTAATTGCCATACTGAAATTCTGGCATTTTATTCCAGTATTCAGAAACTAACGAAGCCCAAACTGGGATTTTTAACAAGAATACTCATTTTAATTATATAACAGCCTAGAAAATCTTTTTATTTAGTTTCTGTTGACTCACTGGCAGAACAGGCATGAAAGGGGAAATTATTCACCTCCTACAGAAGGAAGGAAAGCACTAAGGGATGAAGAAATGAGTTTTTTGCAAACCTCACCCTAAGAAACATGACAAAAAGTTCAGAGATGCTGGAATGAGCAGGGAATGTCCCTCAGCAGCAGCTCCTGCAACAGGCTGGGGACACAGGCAATGGCTGGGTGGGAGCTCCATTCCCAGTGGTGCAGACCACAGCCAGTGAAACATTATCCATACTTGTTCCAGAGTTTAATGCAGCTGTATTCTGAGAGGCATTGATCCTGACAGATGTGAAATAAAAATGCTATTGTATCAGGGGAATTGATCTTCAAAATAGTCTGAGTAATCAGAATAAACACCAATTCCTGACAAACATCTGACAGCTTCTGTAAGGACAGGGTTGGGGGCAGTTGGGGGGGGGGGTTGCTTTGTTGATGCATTTTTTTGTTTAATTTTGGGATTTTTTTTTTTTTTTCAGAACAAATTATTCTTTCCCCATCTTTCTGTCCTAGCTCAGTGTCAAGAGAAGTGAATTTCAGGATAAAGTAAAAACCTGCTGCATCATTGCCTGGACCCCAAGCTGGTTCCTGCCTCCCAGTCTCTCAGTGGCATTTGTTTAACTCTGCATCCTCTCAGAGAGAGGTGTTAGGTGAAGAAGATGATGCCTTTTTCCTCCTGTGTCCTCACTTACTGAAGAAGGAAAGACTGCTGGTCATCACATTTCAGCGTTCAGACATTAAAACCACACACGCTTCTTTTAAAACGTGTTGGGTCAGATCCATTTCTCTCTCGTTCTTCCCTCTGCTTTATCTCCTCGTTACAAAAGGCTGCTTAGCTCACACGAACAGCAGTAACCTGCAGCATTAGCCAGGTTACAACACTACAGGCTTGAGCAGATCCACTCCTCAAATCAACTGTGAACAAGCAAACTCAAGTGTCAGCTCCTTTCAAGGTCATTCAGGAGGCTCTCCCCCGAAGAGCTAACTTTAATAACGAGATGCATGATTTAAAAGGCAGAACCTTGGAAGCCTTTAATTCTTTTTTTTTTTCCTTGGCTTAGCTTTTTGTAAATAAAATACTAAACATAATTGGTATAAGCTAGTCCCTCTAAAAGTTACAAGATGGGAAAACACTGGTAGGATTTATTTAAAGTGGAGGTACTTATCAAATGTCACCGTTCTCCTGTTCAAAATGAGTAATCATTTTGATTAACCTTTGATTTAAATGATTATATACCACAGCAAAGCAGAAACACACATGAAATTACACTCCAAAGAAACTCTCAAAGCGCAGATCACATAAGAAAACAGTTATGTCCAAGTGATTAGAGAATTTATTCACCATGTACACAATATTCAAACCAAAAGCTGACTCCACACACTCCCACAACATGTACCCAGGAATCACAGTCTAGCCTGAATCCTGCAGCCAACATGAGACCGCTTCCATACAAAACACTAAATAATATCAAATAACAACTAAGCTATAGAATAAATTCCTAACTACCATCTCAGAAAGGACTCCCAGTATCTTCTGTAAGGAATTTTATTCCAGGTGGGAAATCAGTGTTACCCCTTTAGTCACATATAAAAAGAAGGCCTAAAGAAGCACAAGAAAAGAAATAAAATTTAATATCTCACTTTGAGTAAATATACATGAATTCCAAACCCTGTAACAGAATTCAAAGCAGAGAGAGAAAAACAGGGTATCAAAAGTAAATTAGACAAAGAGCTGAAGGCAATACTGAAAATAAAAATATATAGCAGAAAATTAAAGCATATTAAGATCTCATCTGAAAGGGCCCGTTTGTAGAGAGAATGACCACCAAAACTAGCATGGAAAAGACTCTCAAAGGCTTCATATCCACCAAATATAGGGATCTGTCCCCCTTTAGGAGGAGCTCTGCTTCATCACCAATTGCCAACCTGCAGGACTGGTTGCAGACACCCACCAGCCCACCAGACTCCACTGCACCATCTGCAGACAAGGAACTTTTAAGATACTCATTCCCAAACTTTTCAACTATTACTGCAATGCCATTTTTCTTAACGAAGAAGATTCTGAACCAACAACTCTGTCCTTGACACAGTGGATCAAAAGTGCTCTAACTTTTATAATTACCTGGTTTAATACAAAGGTTTTAAGATGCTCAGGAATCCCTTAGATTATTCAAGCTGAGCTTTGCTTCATGCTGTTTTGGAATGGCGTCAGTCATTCGGGAAACATGAGCTGATGCTCCTCCCCTCCACAAATACCAGTCTCATAATGTAGAACTAAAAGCATGATACATTGAAAAACCCACTTCCTTTGATTTTATAAAAATCAGTGACAAACCATGGCCAATGTAGAATAGAATCACAGAATCATGGAGTAGTTTGGTTTGGAAGGGACTTTCAAAGGTCACCTAGGCCAGCCCAAGGGACAGCTTTCACTAGAGCAGATTGTTCAAAGGCCCATCCAACCTGGCACTGAACACTTCCAGGTATGGGGCAGCCACAGCTGCTCTGGGCAACATTCAGACTTGCAGCTGAGCAAGTCTGCATCCAGCCTTACAGAGCAGTAACTCCATCCTGCACACCAGAAAGGGACAACTACAAACAAGGGTGGAAGCTGGGGGAGGCAGCTGAGGGTCTCTCATTGTTTACCCAGGTTCCCTTGGCAGTGTGGCACTGCAGGCTCCTCCAAAGCATCAAAATTAGGCTTCTGCCCATATTTTACTCTCCAGGGAAATATGATTCCAATTAGAGGCAAGAAAGCATCAAGCAATTTATCAGGGTAAACAAGATGTCACATGCTAGGCTGCAGAAAAGCATCACATACATTCTCCCTAATAAACAGGATTTTTCTGGAGTTGTGACACCCACTGAAAACCTAACAAAAATGTAGCTAGAGCAGATGGTAACTGAAAATGTGCACCCTAGAGCAAGAACTTGAGCAGGAGAATGAGTCCCTGGTATGGAAAGGGCACAATTTGCAATATCCAAATCCCATGGCTCTAAAGCACAGGAGGAGCCATGCACCAAGCTCTACTGGCAATATGGATAGCCAGCAAATAAAAGTGAGACCATGGAGAGAATTTGGGGGTGAATTTTCAAATCTAATCAGATCTGAGATCATTACCAAGGGTTTTTGTCATACTCATAGCAGGCATGATTTGGTTTGCTATTATATATTCATATGGTTCCATTCAGAACAACCTTGTTTCATTACAATGGATTCCACTGCGCTTCACAGTCCTGCTCCATTTCTTCCAAGGCAAATTCTTCAGGAGATTAACCTGACACATTTACTCCCCTGATAATATATCTTGTCTTTTCTGATATCATTACCAATTTCAAGCACATAGCAAGAAATAGGCTTAAATTTTTTTTTTAAATAGTGACTTGAAAGCTTTCTTGTTCCCACATTTTCTTGGTACAACACATTTCACTTTACATGTAATGTTTTAAAATTCAGCTCAAGTAAATATAAAATGAATTATTAAGCCTCTAACCAGATACTTCCAGTCCTAAAAACCCTCTTTATTGAACTTGGAGTGCTCCAGCACACGACACGGCTCTAACTGGAGTTCAGATTTTAAGGAACTTGAAGTGGCAATTGTTCTTTTCTTGGAGTTCAACATATTATTCTTATGTTTCATGTGCACAGAGACATTAGTGAAGATAAACTGTGCAACTGGTAATTGAAATTAGAGTTGTACCATCTATTATAGTAGCATCCACTGTGACACATCTTCAAGACAGTGGGAATGAAAAGGTTTCTGCATATGAAACACCAGTCGTGATACTCACTGGAACAAAAATGCAGTAAGAAATGGAATTAAATAAATTTACACAACATAAAGTTTCCTGAAATTACTTACATTGTCATTACTAGTCTTCTACCACCTTGACAGATAAAATAAGTAAACCCCTAGTATAATTCTGAGTGTGTCTGAGGAAAGCCAGGCTCTTTCTAAAGCTCAAAAAGTTCACAGTAAAGAAACCTGTTCAAAACATCAGTTTGCTTCTGAAAATACTGATGCACATAATATCTACTCCTAACAAGGAGAAGTCTGCATGATCTTTGGAAGAATTTTTTGAACTATCTTCCTCTCAAAATTGCAGAAATTACCAAACATTTCTGACATTTCAAAATTAGGGTTTTTGATAAAATAAGATGTAGGTAAAACTATTTTGTCTTTGAAATACAAGTAACCATTAGGTGATTATAGTATCAACAAAGCTCTAATAAAAGGGCCACCAACTGCAAGACTATCCAGTTTAAGCATACTCCTGGGACCTGCCTAGCATTTCAGCTCTTTATAAACTTCTTCCAAATCAACAACTTTTTACAAGACTGTAAAATTTGCCTATTATTATCACATCAGGAAACAAAAGCTTTTCTGTATTTTAACTGATTAACACAGTAACTGCTACTTTATGTGATAATAAAAAAAGAAAAACCCAGAGATTCCACCATTTCTGGTTGGAGTACCCATTTTCTAGGGATAATCTAAAGTCCTCTGTGTGGAAATAACAGCACAGACTATTTTAGAGTAAGACGCAATTAGAAAAATGGAAATTAATATCAACTTCCTATTTCCAGAGTGCTTCAGATTGTATATGAAGATGATTTCTAAGACTCATGACAAACCTGGCTACATCACCACTCCAAATCTGGTGTGGTAAGTAAAATGACTTCCAAAAAGAAAGCAAGAAATATATTTATCTATATATATTAAAAAATTTCCATTTTTATACCATTACAGGAGCACTACTTTAATCACCAAGAATGAGTATTCATTTCCCATCCTATAACTTGGTATCCATATCCCTGTACTGGCATCTTCTAATTGGGATCTGGACTAAGGAAATAGCTCTTTAAAATCTGACTACAACTCCAATGAACTAAATGACTGGATCAAAGCTTGGTTATTCATGGTGCTACTGCAGTCAGATGCAGCTCACTAAATATTTAAAATACATAGAGATAAATATGCAGGCCTGTAAATCACTACAAACCAAAACAATAGATGATATTTAAAGTCTCTTCCAACCCAAACCATATGATCCCATTTCTGCAAATGCCTCCTGGAAAAAGACACATTATGTGCTTCATTCATTTTCTAATATGCAATATTCAGGAGTTTGATTATTATTAATTGCATATAAATTATCATGATTTTTGTAACCCTGGGAAAGTATTTAGCCATTCACCTCTCAGAGTAACAATGCTGAACAAAGGCAATGAATGCAAGGCATATAAGAACAATGCACAGCACAGAAATTTATGCATGCCATTTAAAAGGCATGGCATTTTAAAAAATCAAAAGTATGTCATAAATCTTTAATTATATGGAAAAAAAAAGCCCAACTAATGTTTGTCAAGTCCTTGATAATATTTAAGCAAGAGCACTGCATACTTCATGAGTGCAAAATCTTCTTAGCTCACTTATCTGCATGTATCCTCAACCTCCTCTGAAGTGTTCTGCTGCAAAATTCATTGTATCTGAGATCTGCTAATCATCATCAGGAAACTCTGTTATGCATCTTAAGGACGTACTTTAAGCTCTCAAGAGGAAAAATAAACACGTTTTATTAGCTGCTTTTGGAAAATACTGATTTGTATTTATTTAGAAACCTTTTCAAGTTGCACCACTGTTAAATTAAATATTTATGGCATGATTTTCCAAAGAGTTTAATACCTGTTAAGAGTTTTACACGCTGACTTCAACAGGAGTTCCAAGGGCCCAACATTCTGTAAAGCTCAGAAGTGACAAGTGGGATGTTTTCCAAAAGGAGCCTGAGCTTGGATGTGACTGCTGAGCTCTGAAATGCAACCAGGATCCTGCCCAGCCCCTACTTCCCACCCAGCACTGCATTTCAGACAACTGAATTGGTCCTACTTTACTGGAAGTACCAGAAATATGACTCATTAATAACTGCAAATAAAGCATAAGCTAAATGCTGTTAAATTAATCCTCAATGCATCTTCCCTATCCTTTACTAGTGGGAAACTTACTTGCACCTTAGAGGGAAGCCTAAAATCCCCAGTGAGTCAACAGCTGGAAAGCAAAGCTTTTGTTACTGAGAATGAGGAGTTGAACGAGGATAAAGCCAAAAATACAGAATAAAGAAGAAAAGATTCTGATATACTGTAAAAACCAGTATCTGGTGACAGTGGGGCCAGTGACTTTGGAATTTGGCTTCTCAGCCCAAACTGAAGCCTGTGCCTCTAGCCTCACTGTCAAATGAAGTTAAAATAAAGGGTTAGGCTTTTCCATCCTTCATTTTCCTCAGCTTCTGAGAGATTTCCACTTACTGTCTTTCCCCTACCATGTTTTCAGGTATCCCATGTACCCTGTTCTTTCACAAACAGATGTTTTCTCACACCTTGTACATGGCAGCCCTCCTGCCCTCATGGGGACAGTTTCAACACATGCCAAAATCTGAACAACAGTCCAAAGACATTATTTTATATTTCAAAATTAAATACCAGGATTTCCTTGTGGCATTTGGCCTATAATTCTGGCAGTAAATGAATAGGCAATAAATAAATAAATAACATCTAAGTAAGAAATTACTATACATCAAAATGATTCAAATGATGATCCAACGTGACTTCATAAACCGAAGACAGATAAAATAGTTGAACATTGCAGATTGGACACATCAATCTCCTTATACATTTTACAGCACACTACGAATCTGCCCAGCAAGTTGAGTATTTCTCTCATTAAAACAGGAGCTTTCATCACTCTATAAAACATTTTCAAATGCAGACCAGAAAACCGACAAGCATATTTACTGTAAAGCTTTGTATTTATGTCATCAATTAACAACAAAAGTTTGGAATAAAACTAAAATAAAAGCTAATCAAAGCAGCTAGCTGTCAAAACAGATGGGAACTATAGTTTTCAAATCAAGCAAAAAGGCAAAGCTTTCGAACATTTAGTATCATGTCAGCTCATACAGACAACTTAAAGGAAGGACAGCAAATGTCAGGAATTTATGAAGAAAAGGTGTCCCTGACTGATAGATTCACATTTATGAATTTCCATTGATTTTGTGGGTTTTTTGGCTTCAGGATGATTAACTCACACCAAAGCAGACCCCTGAAATGTGAACTATAAATAAGGTGTCGCCATGACAGTGCAGGCAAAATAAATAATAACAGAGCCTCGACATTATTTTAGCCTTAAACAAATGTTTTAGTCCCTACATTGTCTGGCTCAGAAAGATACATAGACAGTCTCACAGACAGAGATATAAATGAACAATTGCAGTACCTTTTTCCCACACTGTTTACAGGGTTGGCTATATTCCTACTGGCAATAGATTTTCTTCTTGACAGCTTCTTGGTGTTGGTGCTGTCATCAGTGCTGTCATCCTCTTTCTTTGGTGTGTTACTTCCTTTGCTGTTCAGGTCCCTTAGCACATTATAATTAATTTTACTTGAGATTTTCTTCTGTTCTAACATCTTTTCAATTGCCTCTCCTGCTGTGCTGGCTTGAATTGGCTCCCGCTTCTTTGCAGATTTCTTTGGCTTAATTAAAATATAAAATTAGTGATGTAGATACAAATAAAGTTTCCATGAAGCAGAGGGGCAAGCTGGAGTGCAGCAGTCCTGGCTCAGGTGCTGCTGATGTGGGGATGCAGGTGATGTGCCCAGGCTGAGCCAGTGCTCCATCTCCTGCCACTCAATGGGATCAAAGGGTCTCTATTCTCCAAGAGATGTGTGTTTGCTTTTTCGACAAATGCCCAGAGAGTTACTAGAAATTCTTTAGTTAACAGAGAGAGGGAAGGATGGGCCATTTTTCACGTGTGAAAAAAAAAGGGGAGTGAACTCCTGTTACAGGAATAGGGACCTCACAGCACCACCCAGCACGGAAATAAAGAATCTCCCGTGCTAAAACTGCCTTTAAAGCGAGAGTGAAGCTGGGTCACAACTCCCCAGAGCACTGACAACTCCCTATCAGAACTGCAATTGTGTTTCCCATCAGATCTGAACGCAGCATGGGAAAGGCTCTACCCAACTCCTCCTCCACACTGAAAAGGGTCCAAGCAGGAGCAGCAGCAGCTTCCCAAGCCTGGGCTGGCATCAGCACCGATGGACAGGGGCAGGAGGCTGCAGACACGGGAGCACTGTCACCTGCAGCTGCCTGCCCCAGGCACAGGCTGTGAGCCCAGCTGATGCTGTGCAGAGCCAGACTACCAGGAATGACACCAGAGAACATTTCCAGCCATGTCCCATGCCTGGGTAGGTACAAAAAAAAAAATACAACCCAGAACCTCTGTTTCTCATTTGACATTTTCCTATTCAAAGGAAGGTTTTAACACCAAGCTCTGCAGGAGATTTATTTTTTAAGGGATAATAGCCCCTCTGTTTACCTACATGGGTCAAGTGCTACCTTGAAATTGGAAAGCACCATATTAATCAAGTTCTACTCGAGCTGTCAGAAACAATAACGGGTTAGAGAAAAACTCCTGTGTTGTCCGAACAAAAAAGTGGGTGTTTGGGCTACTTGGCAGTGCCAACGAGTTATACAATTTTGAAAATTGCTGGTAGACTGCCACGTCTGCATAAACGCAGGATGAATGAGAAACTCTGAAGTATAAAACAGTGTTTCATTGTCTGGTTTTGTTTTTATTGTTGAAATACCTAGGGGAAGCAGGAAACTCTGCCTTTCGCATTAGTCGGAAAAAAAGATAGAGGATATACACACTAAAAACTAACATGGGTTTTAGCTGCATGTGGAAGATTTGACTTGTCACTTGCTCAATTACACAAAATACTAATGCTGTAAATTGTGAATATACGGCCAATTAGGCTGCTTTAAACTGCTAAACATGGAGACAGGACATGCCATTTGTTAACATAACCGTTGCATTCTTTATGAAAGGTAGAACAAAATACCCTTTCAAGTGACTGTAACAAGGATCTGTTCAGTTCTTCATAAAGAAATCATTATTGTAAGAGCAAAGAAAGCCATCGAAGTTATGGCAAGTACAAACAAATTCCTCATGCACATGTTAAAAAAAAATCAGACATGTCTTAAAACCTGTATTTTAATAAGCAAGCAATTAGAACAGCAATCATAAATGCAAAGAGCTAGCTCTGACTTTGACATGCACAGAATTTTCTCATAATAGCAATTTAAAATAAAAGTTTGGGCAAGAAAGTGTTTTACACACCAGCTAAAAAAACACAGCCTTGCAATTCAGTAACAGCTGTACTGTATGTACTGTACACTACAGATGTACTGTAGCCTTTGCTCCTTCCTGTGACCTGTACCATTATGCCCATACATCTACATGGAGCTGATCAGCACATATAATGGATTTCCAGGACATTTGCAAACAGACACAATTAACACACAGTTTAATACCTTGTGTTCCTTATAAATCCCAAGTTCTTTCTCTTTTGCTATTCTTGCTTCCTTTTCTGAAAGATGACAAAAGGGTAACCAGCATGAAGATTACACAAAACTGCATTATTTCAGCAACACCAGCCAAAAGGCAAATTTCAGTCCTACATACTTACTTACCTTTTTGTTCCTTCAAATAATCTGCATTTTCTTTCATCCACAGCTCTGCTTTTATCTGAGCTTCAGCTTCATTAAGTATATACTAAAAGGGAAAACAAATTTATCTACTTTCAGAAATCAAATTGAAAACCACAGAGCAAAACTGAACTGAAAAACCACTGGCAAGGTCAATCTATATCCCATTTAAAAAAATACATTAAAAGAAAGCATGAATGATATATGACAACCAGAAAGCATTTCTAGTAACATCTGAAGCTGGCACAAGCTAAAAACCTGTTTACAAAAACCAGTGCTTGGTTTCCAAACTATGATGAAGTGACCAAAAACCATACAGGACTCATTATACATGGTCTGTTAATTAAACAAAAATGATCCTGGGTTTATGATCTTTTTCAGATGATACAAGAGGTTATCATGACAACGTAGTTGTCTGTAAGTAATTCTGTGTGTTGATGGTGGTCTGTAATTCAAAACAGGACGGGAACCACTGCCCTGCGCAACCAAAACAAAAACATGTGTCTTCTGGGTAGGTTTCTGCAAAGCTGTACACAGAGTTACTGAGATTATTAGTTCAATGGCCACATCTGTGTGTAGGAAACCAGCTCAGATTGCTGGAGCTTTAGCCCTGTAGATTTCAGGCTGCTGGGTTCAGTAACCACATGTAGACATTTTGCAGTTAACTCCACCTAGTCTTGGTAACATCTTTAGTGGGAATGGAGCTGTAAAATACATCTAGGACTATTCAGACGAATCACAGAATTAAACAGACATATAGGTAGCAATTACTTAATTGCAGATGACCTAAATGTAAAAAATTAACCCAGTATTTATCACAATTATCAATGAAACAGAAGTTCTCTACAGACGATGCTGTCTGGGAGTGAAGAACAGCAGAATGAAGACAAATTAGGTCATCCATCAAGAACAAGACATTTGAATTTCAAGCAGTGCACCCGAGACTTGTGAAACTAAGTTTAAGTGCAAGAAAGTTATCTGAGGTTTCTCCATCTTTTAGGTCCGAGCATTCTGATTCTCTCCAAAGTAAGATGTATATCTAGGATTTCATAAGAAAACAATTCCAGTCAAATGAAACTAAGGGAGGAGTCCTTCCTCTGAGGGCTAAACAGGCAAGCAAATGGCTGTGCAAGTCCTGGTTTATCCGACCAATATTTTCACTCTTTCATCTGCTTCTATTAAAAGTGGGCCATAACAGTAAAATCCACTTTTTCCTAGCTCAGTTATTCATTCCTCTTAGGCTTTCAGAGATTTCATAATCTTGGGCTTACAATATTACAGTCTATTGCCACAGAAATGAACATGAAGTCATAAAAGCAGAGTTATGACCTCAACACAGAGCCTAGGAAGAGCAGAAAATGTGTTCTTCCCCTGACTGGCTATGGTGGAAAACCTCAGCCTTCCTGCTCCCTCAGTGTTCACTCAGGTCGTGAGACCCTAATGCCCAGCCCAGCAAATCCCACCTCACAGCTACACTTTGGGGATCAGTAATTCCTGTGCAACCTCATCAGTCTCAGTGATTTTGTACCCCAAAACAAGGTTTTAGCACTGGCATTATCTGTGCAAATGACACTGTAAACCAGCATGGCAGCTGGAAAGGGCATCAGGCTCAGAGAGCTGGACTGTCAAGTGTCCAAGTGCTGACCAGCCCTGTGGCCTCCAGCAAGCCCTTTTCCACAGCCATGTGTCTGTCCCACTCTGTCTATATGTTAAACAGAATTTTTTGCTGCCACACAAATAAAGATAAATCCAGAAAACATTACAGAAATCTTTGGAAGTACATAGGAGCCGCACATGCTGGTTTTACAGTTTGGTTTCCATGGCAGCCTCCTATGTTGAATCTATCTTAATTAAATAATGAATTTAGAGCTCCACCAAACTTTTTAAGGTTCTCCTTTGGAATAAAATACATTCTAAAACATAATTATACCAGCATGTTAAAAGCAAGCAGCAGCAGCCTCATAAATATATATCTATAACATGGGCAAGGCACTCCAAATTCACAGGTTTGCATGAACATTAGATTTCAGATCACTGAAATTGTTCAAACCTCTCCATAGATCAGAGAGAAGAGGCTGTTGCAGAGAGAGGATAAATCAGGTAAGAACCATTTTGTCCTTCTCAGATATCCAGACAACCAGGATAAGAGACACCTGGGACAACAGGCACCTTACCCGATCTATTTCACTGTCGTCGATTCCACTCAGATCTAATTCACCATCTCCTGTATTCTCACCTACAGAAAAGAACACATTTTAATCAGCCCATATGTTTGTCCAAAATCTATTGCAACTTCAGTTCTGCAGTAATGTAATACTTCAGGACTGTCCTTCAGAGATTTGCATCCTTCTGCTTTCATCCAGGAGGCTTAATGTGTTGCTGAATATTTTCAATACAGAACTTCACACACACAAATTCACCACATTGGATTAATTTAAAATTCAGGAACAAGCACAGTCTTCATCAGTACTAAAAATCTACCAGAGACTTCCAGTCGCCCTTTTTTTCACCCATTTTAATTTATAGCCACAAATGTTCAGCAGGAAGCAGGGAAAACCATTTCAAAATGATGACCACTTTTCTTTCATCATAACAAAAATTTCTCTGTCAGAGCATATAGGTCAGTAATTTATCTCTAAATTATGACTTAGAAAATATTTTCTATTTTCAGGGAAGCAGAACAGATCACTGCTGACAGTTACACCATGGCTTTCTTCTTGACTTTCTGTAATTACAGTTTCACTGCAATTTTGCTAGTTTGGTAGTTATTAAGACTTCTGAAAACAAATTTTCAAATATTCTGTCCATTAAAAAGCATAACAGCACAGAACTGAGGCTTAATTTGGGACTGGCACAGCATACAGCTGCAAAACCTGATTTTCCACATCACATTAAAGAACTATAGTAATACACTATTAATGTAGTCCAGGTAGAGAAGAAAACAAATTATTTAACAAAGACTTATGCTGGGGAATGAAGCAATCTTCTTGGTCATCTCCATTACATCTAATAAAGATCAAACAAGAGATGACCTCACCAGTTCACTTGCAGAAAAATATAAACAAATTAAGTTTCAACAATCTACAATAACAAATTCAAACCAAAGTGGTGCACAACAGCTCGGCATGTTCACAGTTCCCACTCCCAGTACTGAGGATGTGCCTCCCCACAAATCAAGATCTTTGAATGGATTGATTCCCCAGCCTGGAGCTCCTGCACAGTGCTGGACCAGAGGAGGGTGATGCCAGCAGCAGCTCTAGATCCAATGGCAGGTCATGGCATGGCAACCAAACGGTAAAGTCAAGCAAAGCTTGGAATTAAAAGCATTCCCAGAAGACAAAACAATGATCTTCTTGGCAAAAGTCAGGGGTTTAAACCAGTTGCCAGAAGTATGTGAAATCACAGGGCTGGGAATCCAACCAAAACACCTGATCAGGAATAAAGTCTGAGCTTCCTGAGGAGGTACAAAGGGTAGGACTGCTCAACTTAACAGACATTCCCTGGGATCAGCCACTGAGCACTCACAAATATCCTTTCAAAATCCACCTTAAACAACCAACGGAAAGTTTTATACTTTCCACCCCAAGCCACAAGCAAAATGGATTTTAACCCCTCAAAAATGTCCTGTCACAAGGAACAGCATAGAATCATCAGTGTGGTTGGAAGGGACCTTAAAGATCACTTAGTTCCAAGCCCCAGCCATTGGCAAGGACACCGTCCACCAGACCAGGTTGCTCAAAGTCCCATCCAACCTGGCTTTGAACACTTCCAGGAACGAGGCACCCACAGTTTCTCCAGGCAGCATATTCTAGTGTCTCACCAGCCTTACAGTAAACAATCTCTTTTTAATAACCAATCTAAGCCTTCCACCAGTTAGAAGTCATGCCCTTGTAAAAGGTTCCTCTCCAGCTGTTTTGTAGCTCATCAAGGTACTGAAAGGCTGGAGATAGGTCACCCCCAAGCCTTCTCTTCTGCAGGCTGAACAATTTCAGTTTTCTCAGCCTTTTGCCACAGCAGAGGTGCTCCAGCCTTCTGTAACACTATGGTTTGATTTCTTCCCTGAGACTGTATCATAGACGTAATATCAAGTTTACCAATTTGGATAATCTGGTGCTAACTTGACCAAAAAGGCTTTAAAGAACATTTCTCACTGTCGTTACATTTAGAAATTAATTGCATGTTAGTCCCAGGCAACAGATTTACTTTACAACTCTTTTTCCCCAAAATACTTTAGAAGTGCAGAAGATTTTATAATAACTACATAATTGATCAGTACATATGCTTTTCTTCTGGTATGATCTCTGCACAGTGCAGTAAGAGCAGAACTTTCTGCACCAGTGCCAACAGCTCCTCATGCAGACACCCTGCTACTAGCCAGGCAGGGATGCACCCCCAGGACATGGCCAAGCACCCCTTGGCTTGAGGATGGGGAGGAAAACCAAGCTGACAAAATACATCCCAGTAGAAATGAAATTCCTCTGACTGAAATTCTTTTAGCAAAGTATAAACATTCAAAGAATGGAGAGGAATCAACCAAAGGAGTGCAGGGTATTCTGCAAGGCAGTAGTGTATAACTCCCCTGCTGGAACTGAGACAGAAACTTCCAGTGAGAAAAATGGCTGAATTTTCACCAAGGAAATGAGTGAATACTGTAGTCCACTGTCTGAGACACCTTCCCAGGAGATGGTCCACCTGGGTCCAGGAAATGTTCCATCATACAAAATGAAACTGCTCAACAGCAGAGTGCAAGGGGAGTCCAGACCAGGATAACCTGGCTCCTAGGCTGGAAGGAGTTCATACAAAAATGGGACTTGGACTGGATCTCCCATATTCTGGGTAGCACTTTAACCACCAAGTTGTAGGACAGAAGGGGGGATGACCTCCACCTTCATTGCATTATCTACCCCTTGTTTCCTCAAGGGTTTGTTTTTTTTTTTGAGAAAACCATCAAATTTTCAATTTGTTTTACCTGCATGAATAAAGGATTTATTTTTCTTCACTATTCATTGTACCAAACAAACTAAATTGTCCACTGTCGACACAGGCTTGGAATTATGGACGGAGAAAAACAGAGCCAACTTTTAAAACCACTAGTAAGTTCTGAAAATCATAGGTTAGAAAAACAAAACTTGGAAGTGGTGATGGATATACTCACTGTTCAACTTTACATAAAATTGATCCCAATATTTATTGTAGTAAAAACTGCCAAAGCATCTTAAAAACAATGAAAGTATCCCACTGAAATCAAGCTGCCACTGCTTTTCATCATTATACACCTTGCTCCTCCTATACTTCCCTATATTTTTGGATCAGAGGTTTAAAATTTAATGTCACAGTACAGTAGGTGCCTGTTCTCTTATACTGCTCTAACATGCCAGACTGAAAATGATGCAATTTCAGGCATCATGAACAATTTCACTTGTCATTTTAAATATAACTTGTTACCGAATTAGGTGCCAGTTTTTCTCATTGGATCAATTAGCAACAGGGACAGAAAACTCATTCTCCAACTGTTAAATTGCAGAGAAGAATCCAGAAGCAAGTTACACGTAATAAGCATTTCTTAGACCCCCATAACAGCAGCAGAGGGAGTAATTGCAGGATATTCCTCTGCCTGCAAATCTTCCTTTTTCCTGCCATGGCGATAGGCATTCATTAAATGGGTTTTTCAGAAGTGAAGTTACCTTCAAATCCCTAGTTTAATGCTCTCACTGAGAAAAAAAAAAACTATGTTTCATTACAGAATGCCAATTCAAAATAAAACACATCCATTTTGGCATGAAAATTTCCATGGCAATCGTTTCCAACAGGAGTAGACCCTACCAGCCACAAATATCTGTCTGCTTGATGTTACACAGCTCACTGCAGGGCATGGAAAGCAAATCCATTGCTTTTTTATATACCAGAAACATCTTCCCAGCTGCTAAACTTTTCAAAGCCATTTCCAAATTATAATTTTCTCTTTTAATAAAAGGGTCGAAATGAAATGTTCGATGAAATGAAAACACAGATGTGGACAACATCTGGCCCAGCCTCTTAAGAGCTTATTTAAAAGCCGTAGCATCACGTGGCACAGCTCTGAGACATCACAGATTTCTTTTATTAAGAAAAACAACCACTTTACTGCAGGGCACAGGCAAAAAATAAGTTGGGCATTAAAAACAACAACACTCCACCCCTTCCCTCCAAATGCAGTTGTTAAACAAAAGGATCGCCAGGAAGAGCTTAGAGCAAGGATCAGCCTACTCCATCGTCACCCAACATCTCTGTAGCAAGTGGAGGAGGACAGGCACTTCTAGAGCTTTCCATCAAGGTACTGAATCAGCTACATTCACACTACCTAAAAGCATCAATCATCCAGCCAGCTCCCCAAAAATTTTGAAATAAACTCCCCCCAAAGCCCTCCCCTTACAGCCTTTTAACGTCCTTCCAACCAATTCCAGTAGACATGAGGGCTACAATCAGACACTGGGGATTAGGTTTGTAAACCTGTAGGATTATTTACTGTTCTTGTCATTACTAAATACACACTAAACTATCTTTTAACACACCCTCTGCCCCTCTCCCTGCCTCTGTGCAGCTAGTTAAAATGTATATGTAGCGCACTATTATGGGGACTTATTACAGAAGAATCATTCCACCTGATATATTTTAAATCCCACATTTTTAAAAACAGCCACGTGAAGAATATGTTTTTCTGTTTCTATTACAGGAGGCAGCACTATTTATTGCTCTGCCTAGATAAGAGGATTTCCTTACAGACAGAAATGGAAGCTGAACACTTCCCAGGAAATCCTCTAGAGCAGATATAATAGAAAGGCACTTGGTCCTCTGGTCCTATGCAGCAAATACATCCTTCATCACACCATTTCACAGCAAAGAGTTTAAACAAAGAACCTTTCCACCTATTTGGCACAACACCAGACACTAAGCACTTCCAGTACTTAAGACATACTCTGGGGCTAGAGCACAACGAAATCTGAAAAGAGTTGGGAGATGCATTTTCAGCTACAAAAATCCTTAAGCAACAAACCAAACAACCTGAGCCCGCGGCAGCAGAAACACTGGGACTGATTGCTGCTCTCCAGGGAGGGATTAAATCCAATGGGAGCCATAGAAAGCTCCCACAGACCATCGGTGGGACCCAGTGGGCAGAAATGCTTTAACATCTCAAAGTGATGAGTGATGCCAGTGCCACTTTGGGGAGCTGTAATGAGTGCGAAGGGAAGGCAGTGGCTTAGTGTCAAAAAAGGCACTGCACAACTGTGCCAGGATATAATTGATTAGCTGATCAGAGGGGACACAAACCCATCTGCAGGGGGAGATAACTGATTTACTGAGGGGCGTGAAGGGAACAGTCATTAAGGGTGGGTAACTGCAAGGGGAGCGGTGCCGGGCAGACACAGTGCCGTGGTGATGGTGCTGTAGGGACCAGGCAGGGAAGAGAAATGGATGTGAAAATACTGCAGCAGCAGCAGCAGCAGCAGCAGCAGCAGCAGCCCAGGATGGAGTACAAGGATCAATGGGTGTGCAAACAAACACACCACACAGCAAGGTGTGAGCAGAGTCTGCAGGGTCACATGAGCAGAGAACACTGCGAGTTTCACTAACACAGGGCAGGAGCCTCCCTCCGGAGCAGGCTGGGAGGTAATCCTGCCTATTTTAAGCTGTTGCCAACCCCATTGCTCCAGGTAAGGCACATCTTTGTGCAATCCCAGCCTGCCCTGCCATGTTCCCATCCCACAGCCTGCACCCTGCAGTTGCCAAGGGCTCCAGCTCCCCCAGCTCACCTTTGGCAGCATAATCAGGTGCTGTCACAGAAGAAATATTCCACATAAACAAGACTTAAGGACAGAGCAAAATTAATTGCACTTGCTGATGAAATAAGGTCACAAAACACATGATGTTTATGCTCGTATTTAAGAAAAAATGTTTTTTCCTTTATTGTACCTGGAGCCACCTTGAAAATTACAGCCTACTCCTTCACCGTGCCAAATCGACACCAGGATTTAGGTCTGGTGGTGTACGGAGCACATGAGGCCATGCACACAGCATAAAGATAAATGAAGTCTGTCACTTTATTATTTCCTTCTGCCAAGGCAAGGTTAAGGGGTCCACTCCAGCCAAAGCCAAGTTTCCAGCCTGCTTGTTCCTCAGAGAAAGCAAACACATCACACCACACAGAGCGAGGCCCCGTCTTCCCAGAAACATTCATTCCTGAAAGGGATGGTGGGAAGCACTGCCTGGCGGCGCCGGGCTGCCCGGCAGGGCCAGGGCACACAGCCCTGCCTCTGCACAGTGCCCACGGGCCAGCTCCTCACACTGCGACTGCAACAAGTGTCGAGGCAAAGCACAAAAAGGTGCAAACGAAGGGCAAAGAGGAAAAAGGCACAATTTAATAAAATATAAGAAATTCCACATACTCTACTATCGCAGCTGCGCACGGTCAGCCTGTACAAAAGCTGGGATGCACAAGCTCACCAGCTATTTCCTCACTCCTGTCTACTGAAAATAGGACTTTCTCACAAAGCAAAGCAGAGCCCTGACTGGTTTGCAGACACTGCAGCAGGCTCATCTGCTGTAGGCAGAGGATCTTCCCACAACACTGGGCCTTAATGCAGCACAGAACTAGAAACCCATCTTTATTAAGTTCCTGCGTCCATTTCCCCATACTGGACTCAAGCTCCAGAAGCTCTGTCTGTCCTGCACAGCTGAGTGACACCTGACAGCCTTCCTCTATCAGCCACCTTCCTACGGTGGTCCCATTACCCCATCACAGGAATGGAATTTCAGATTTGTGTGCTTAATTATATATGGGAATAAATTATGAGAAAAGCTTGTCCTGCAGTCAGTCACTCAGAACTTTTATTAGATAGTGAACATACTTTTTATAAATTAAATTTCCATTTGGAAAAAAAAAAACACCTAAACACCAACCCTGCTGCTTTCCTTTTCATCCATACTGAAACAAATGCTATTGTTTCACCTCACAGTCCATGGAGGATCTAACCAAACCACATCCTCATATTTTATATCCAGTTAGAGGTTATACTATTCATCTAACAGACATGGAAACTTATTAACTTGAACATAATGCTTCAGAGAAACAGCTAATCTCTCCATTCTTTCCAGAAATCCTCCCTGCAATACATATTTTTTCAAAGTAGGTAGTACAAAACCAGTCCAGCAATAAACAAAACCCTTCTGATTCTGAAGAATTTTCTTTGAAAAGGTAGGCTCATGTTCATTGAACTATAGCAACATAAAAAGCCCTTAAGAAAAAAACGTTTTCAACCTCCCAAAATAAATACACCTGAAAATTAGGCTTTTGAACAGAGGAACCTCTTGATACTGTCCTCAAAACCAGCAGCAGATGTTCTGGAATAACGTTCATATTCCCTCAACACCTTTGGAAACAATGAAAAAGAGCATGGTTTATGCAATCTACTTGTTGCAACCTGTCATTCTTTTCTGAGCTCGCAATCTCACTGCCATGACTGAGTGCTCAGAGAACAGCTGCTCTGAACAGTATCGAAAGAGTTATCTTTTGCTGATGGAACCAATAATCAAACTGACCAATACTCACCCAGAAACATACTACCTAGCTACCACAAATGACATTTTTCAGTGCCAAACACTGGAAATTTTAAGAGCTGACATGCACAGACACAAGTCTTCTCCAGCCTGTGATTCTGCACCCAGCAATGCCAAGACCAACCATGGCGCTTGTGCCAGAGGTGCCACACACTCACACCTCAGCATACATTCATACATTCATCCCCTCCTGCCTGAACAGTGATAGACATAAAACTTTTTAAAATGAAAACTATAAAGACAGATTTCCCCTGCTTATTGTGCTTTTCCAGCCCATCGCCAATTCTCGGCTGTATTTTCCTCCTTTGCCTTTTATGCTGTTCTTGGCATCTTTTCTCCCCTTTCCCTTCCCCCAGCCTTCATTCTTTTTGGTGCCTTCTGGCCTGTATTTTCTGCATTTTTTTTTAAATCTGTGCAGGGGGATCCAAGAGTAACAGTTTATACAAAGGGAGAGACCAAGGAGAAGAACTGATCAGCATCTCAATCAGGTCCCCTCTCCCAGCCCCACCAGGGTAGAGTGCTATCCTTATCCCTGGCAGGGGGAAAGGGCAGTCCAACACCCTGGAGAGCCGACAGCAAAGCAGCCAGGCTCAGATCCCACTGCAGCTCGCTTTCTCCATACTGACAGACCACTATGTAAAACAGCAAGAGCACTTTACACCCAAGCCAGCCCCAAAGGGAACAGCTGGCTCAATGTTTAAGTGCTGAAGCATCATTTCTGCAACTCGCCAGGTCTTGCTGTGGGCGCTAAATGCTCTACTGTCCATCCCTGCAAGCACAGGTTCTTTGTGGCCAGCGCTCAGCCACCCCAGCACATGTTTCATTGAAAAGCAAATCTCCTCCTCTAACCCCCCACACCAAATAAAATGCAATGGTGAGCTCTGCACTACAAAGACCTTAAAAGCAAATCCTAGAATTTTGCTTGGACTATTATAGTTGGGGTTTTTTTTAATTGTGAGTCAATTTCTGTTCCACCAGGAAAATAATTTAAATGCATACAGCCATATAAGTATAAAATATACACAACCTGACCTAGTGGGTGGCATCTCAGCCCACAGCAGGGAGGTTGAACTAGATGATCTTTAAGGTCCCTTCCAACACAAACTGCACCAAAGGGTAGCTCCAGGTCACAAACAGCCTACCAAAATAACTTACCCAGATCAGCAAGAAAGTGAAATGAATTGAACTTTCCACTTATAACTTGTGTCTAGTCATCCTTAACATCTCTCAGCAAAGGTGGGCTGATTTCTATCCCCTCCTTTGAGGTTCAGAGCTCATCTATGGTAGATCTGGTGACAAGCTCAGCACTAGCCAGCAGAAGCCATCCAGATTACAGAAATGCTCCAGCAGAAAATTATTAGCATTAAGACAACATCAAAATATAGAGTATGAAATTATATACCCAAGTCTTTATTCAGAGGAAAAAAATCAATCTGTGTCCTGGCCATTTACCACACTGTCCAGGAAAGGCTGAATGGTGAGAAGCTGCTAACTGAAAGAAAATTATTAGGTAAGAAATTTCTCATTTTGTTACCCAGCTTCTTCCTTCCTTCATTGCTAATGAGAAATAGCAAGCAGGGAATTACAGAGATGGGGAGAGGAGAAAGAAGATAAAAATTTGTTCTTCTTATTAAATAGAAAAACAGGCAAGAGCAGAAGCTCCCCTATCAAAAGCAAGGTGGGAAGCTGGCCCAAAGGAAATCCTCTGAGGTGGATGGGGGCTGGACTCAGAGCAGGTACCAGGCAGAGTTTCATGTTGTCAGGACCATCAGAGACATGGAGCAGGGAAGGACACATAAGATTCTGACTGGTTCGGTGATCAGGATCACCAGTTGGGATTTACATGGAAGTAGGAGATACTTGGTTTGAATTCTTAAAAAGTGGCAGCTACAGAAATGCAGATCTGTGGTGAGAGCATCAGTCATTATACAGCAGAGACCTGCTGCCTGCACAGACCATATTTTAAAATAAAAACTGCAGCAGTTGCATAGTTCTTGTTAGATGAAGTGCTATCTTTTTGTCTCTGACCATGCCTAATAGCTGAGAAACATGCAGGTGATAAAGTACTTCTCTATCTTGCTCTGGACCAAACAGAGCTCTTGTAGGAGCCCTGCTCCAGGGACCAAGGCAGCTTTGTGTCCATTCAGGCAACTATATATAAGAAGCATGTAAGGATGCCTGCAAACCAAAGTTTAGGCATTACCTGGCTCCAGGAGCACAGCAAGCTCCCTTGGTCACCTGGCCACACTGCAGCACATGCTGCTGCAGACAGCACTGCTCCTGCAGAAACTCCTCAGGAGGACAGGCATTGGCTCTGTCTCCCACTTCCTCCTCCTCTCCCCATGTTTTAGTGACTGCAATGAACCTTCTCCCAGATGCACAGCAGGCAGAGGATAAGGATTTTAACATTTTGCCTGCAGCAGCTCTGAGGCCTTGGCATTTGGACAGACTGATCCATAAGCATAGCACAATTAGCATGTGTACTCCATATGCTTTGAGATCCATCCATTACAGCGCTGGAATGCTCTCTGACACTGCAACTCTCCGAAAGAAGAAAGTTATGGAGAAGTTCCTGGAGAATAATTTGTCTTATCCTCCAGGAACAGTGGAAAAAAGGCACTTTTGTGCACAGGAGGTTTTGGTGGAGCTGAAGAAATAACCTTTTCCCAACAAAGCCCAGCAGCATGATTCACCTACAAAGCACGGAGCCGGCTTCAAAGCCAGTCTTTCAAGCTAATGGCTATCAGAAAGGCCAGCCATCTGCTTGTGCAACCTGTCCTTATGATTAATCTCAACATCTGACTTGTATATAAAGTTTATATACTAACAGGACTATACTTCATATGTCATTTTAGCTAAATTCTGCACTGCTGATTTTACAGTTTCTCCTCAATCTGGCCATCCTCTCCAGGTTACAGGCACACAAAGGACCCTGCTTAAATGATGATTAGACGTACAGCAAAGCAAAGAATTTGGAAAGATTTTATTAAGTCTCAAAAACTTGGTAAACATTTCAAAGAGCTCACTGGAAAAGATAAGGTCCCACATCCACATGCAATTAATTCTTCATTCTCGACTTAACATGGTGTTGCAGAGGCAGAAAGTAACAAATTATGTCTCAGTCTCACATACACCAGAAGGATTAATGGCTTTTCTGCCATGCAGCCATTTTATTGTACAGCATATGGCACAGTATCAGAGTTGTTCTTCTTTAATTAACTGAGTAATGATACTTTATGTGGAGCTCAACCCAGGTCCTCCATAACACACAGTATTATGGCACCCATTCTCAGGAACATGACTACATGTCCACAGCCCACTGGGAGAGAGTGATGTACTTTTCTTGTACCATTTTATTTAAACACATTCAGCACCACAGGCAATACTCATTTCTCTGAAATCAGGGAAGTTTTATTTTGAATTAATGAAACCAGAGTTGTCTTCTGAAAATACATTCTGGATAACATTTTACTATTTCATTATAAAATCCCACCTGATCATGATTTCAAAATCAGATCTACCGTCCTCTTCTATGGAATAGACATTTATTTATATTTTATTTATTTTACTTCTTTAGGTAAGAATAGACGGATTGTTCCTTATGCTAGTTTTAACTAGGCAATCTCTTTCCATAGCAAACTTTAGCATCATGAACTGTGCAGTGAAATAAGCCCAGGATAATGACCTGATAGAAGGGACTGAGGGAAGAGCTTGCAAGATGCACAGACAAAAGCCCGTCTCCTGAAGGAGTAAGATTTTAAATCTTGCTAGCAAGATAAAGCAGAGAATACTAAAGTCCAGACAAAACACTCCCATGCAATTCCCTTCACGCCATCCAAACCAACATAAAAATCATTAAATGCTAAAATAAAGCCAAGCAAAGGAACATTACTGTCAGCAACTGCCAACTGAAATGAATGACCTGGGTTGAGAGTGTTTGCTGATGTAGCTACAAGCAGCCACAAAGGCTTGAGGGCTGTGGCAGCAAACTGATCTGAGGGACAGCTTGAACCAGGCACATGGAGCTCAGCTCTGCCATCGCCCCAGGGACTGAGGGCATGAAGCTGGAGCTTTGCCACTCAAGGGCTTTTTGGGAGCAGGACCACCTGCACCCCTCCCTGCAAACCAGGAGTAACAGACCCAACATCAACCAAGTCACTACTTCTGGCAGCAATGGGAAAGAGCCCAGGAATTCTGGCCTTTGGCTGGAAGAGGTTTGCAGGTCGATGAAAGCACCTTATGGCTCTGACACCACTGACAGGCACCACTGTGGCTGTGCCAAGACATCCATACCCCGGCATCTCCTGGGGGAAATCCAGCAAAGGAGCACCCAGAGCTGGCTGTAGGCTGTGGAGGCACAGATCCCAACATCTGCATCCACAAAGGTTTAATTCTCAAGGTGTTTCTCAGCTGCTACCAAGAGACAGTTTCATCACTGCAATGACACTGCAATCAACCAGTTTGGCTGACCAAAACAATGCATAAAAACTTACACAATACATTATTCTGCATTTTGCCCAAAAGGAGAGGACAGATTTGAACAATACAAGTCATCTAAATCATAGCATTAGTTGTGTTGGCACTTAAAAAAAGGAAACAAGAATGACAATTTCAGGCTTTTGTGCTAATTTTAGACATTGCATTTTCCTTCACATTGTAGTAAAATCAACATAAGAAATCTTTGGATGCAGCAAAGAGAATGAGGAAAGTTGCCAATTTTTAAAAAATCAACAATTAATATTATAGCAATTAATTCAGAAGAGTAACTACATGATACTGTAGGGTTCCTTGTGTGTTCTGTCCCAGTGATTGCTTAAAAATTTTTTTCAGCAATGAAATGAAGCAAAAAATGTTCTGTTTATTTCTTTTCCTAAATTACCAGCATTGCAAACTCCTGCTGGTATTTGAAAGTCAGTCTAGGCTCTCCTAGATATACATCCTTATCATAAAGATTCCACAATTGGAAATTACTTTTTGTGACACTTAAGCCAAAAAGAAAATAGCTCTATTGCATCTGCAGAACCAAAAGTAGTAAATTGTACTAAACATTCATCTTTGTCAGTGGCTCTCCAAACCAATCTGTTCAGCACGAAGGTGCCATTTTTACACAGTTGCTTTATTACTACATAATTATTGATGGATCAGCCAAGTGCTCTCTCAAGGAAGACCAATCTTAAAAACAAGCTTGTTAAAAATTTAAGTGTAAACCTTGGGACAGAAACTAGCAGTTAGGTTTCATCTGATATAAACTTTTAAAGAGAAAAAAAAATAAATTGGAGGGACAATTTTGAAAAATGCTACATTTGAGGCAGGCATGAAATTGAAGCAGACAAGGAACTTTAATGTGATAGAAAGAAAGAATTGGGGACATCTGTACTGAGAATAAGCTGTAAGTAGCAGGAGGAATTATCAATCTAGTGATGTGCCAGCTCTCTACATTTCAATTGCTTCACAGGCCATACCATAAAAATTGTTTGCAATGAAAGAAGTATGAAGCATCCTTAGATTTTATTGCTCCCAGTGATATTCCACCCCATTTATGTGTGTACACCAGTTGTAGCCTTTCAAGTACAACACTGTTTCATATTAGTACCTGTTTAAATTACCTGCCCACAAACATCGTTCAGTGTTCAAAATGCCTCACTATTAAATTTTCTGTTTCAAAGTACTTCAGGAGTTTCTATCAAGCTTTCAAAGGCAAGGAAGTTTCACGCAGGTTTTCTGAAAGTCAAGATAAAGCAATAAACTTTA
The DNA here is from genome assembly GCA_013397375.1 of Toxostoma redivivum. Lineage (NCBI taxonomy): Eukaryota > Metazoa > Chordata > Aves > Passeriformes > Mimidae > Toxostoma > Toxostoma redivivum. Next base: position 28,071 of record VXBI01012305.1, on the reverse strand, counting down.
AATTTAAAAGGAGGCTTTTTCAGGAGAGCATTTGGCATGCCTTTTTGAATTCCCTCCCCACCTTGTTAAACGAAACTTCTTCATTGCTCCCAGATTTCTAAATGTTGCATTTCAGGAGTTGAACTTCTGAGCACCAACCTTACTCTCTAAAAAGACCCTGCATGTAAAGTGACCTCGGGCAAGAGCATATCTGAAATTGCCAATTCCAAGTCACTGATGGATTGTAAAACTTTTCCAGCACTAGAACCTCAGCACAACACCAATGCCACTCTCAGCCTCCAAAATACCCATTCTTTGCTGCTGCAAGGACATGCTCTGAAACGCCCCTCCAGCCCCAGCTGAACTGGGGAAGCTGGTTCCTTCACCCCGGACTCAGCCCTGATCCCCTTCCTTCTGCTTCCCCCCCACCTTCCACTGCACCTGCCAAGGTGTCATTCCCCAACATACATCCATCAAAATAACCCTGCTATTAAAAAAGCCTGCACAAGCCTGTGATATTTTTGACACACCCGGGTTAGGGAGGCAACTACATGTGCACTGGTGACAGCAGATAGGAGGGGGATGAGCCAGTGATGCAAGGCACTTCTTAACCTCAACCAAGAGCACCCACAACATCCCAATGTATCTGCACTGTCCTAAACTGGAGGCCAAATCCAAACAGTGCAGTACAACACAGGGAAAGAACTTGGGACAGGTGCTTCGTGGTAGTCTTGCAGCAGCTACCAAGCCATGAGACACAAAAGCAGTGCTCCCACTAAGTGCAAAAAAACTCTGGCTTAAAGTGAGAAGAAAGACTTCATGGAAAAGCAACATCTCACTGAAATACGTTTTATTTAATGGAAGACACTGCCAGAATATAATACTGCCACCAGTGACATCATTTCATGTTGATAAGATGCTGCTGCATTTCAATACATGACTTCAGTAGTATTGTGAATCTGCATTTTTCATTTTTAGTGGGAAATTACTAAGAACCATTAAACATAATTCCCAAATCAGCCATTTGCCCTGATCCTATGCTAGTGTTAAGGATTTGGTCACAGAGCACTATCTTACTTCCTTCCCATCTGTGAGCACACAGTGGCTTCCCCACCATAACTATATCAAACATGGCATATAAGTAGTGAATTTGCTGAAAAATGGTGCCCTTCCACCCCGTGCACAGCTGTTTACTTTTGGCTTCTGTGCTTATACCAGTCTCAAAAGCCCTGTTCCTTGTTCCAAATTTCTTTCCAGGTACTACTTAACAGCATTATTTACTCACTATACTTTAATATTCATTCTCTTATACCTGCTACACAGTTGTGGATGTTCTGCTCCCCTTCCTTCAGCTCTTTCATAATAGAAAACAACTTCTACAGTCTTATGTGTACATGTGTGTTTCAATATTACTCTAAAACTGCTAACTTCAAAAATAAAGTATCTTCTGCTTCCTTTTAGCAAAACTTGGCTGCTGAAACTCCCTAGAGGCAATTGTTTGCAATTTTCCCTTAATTTGGAGCAACCCCTCCCTTGGCAGCCCGCCAGCATCTCCTCCTCTGACTGCTTGGGACATTGGCCCAACACAGTCCACCCAACCTTAGATAAAAGACCACAATTTTTGCTATTAATAACCAACCCAAAGTTGTTCTTATCTGCCCACTTCTCCAGCTCTGCACCACTGTAATTAATGAACACTGAAAATTCTACCCACATTTTTTTCAGCCTTGCTGAATGCATTCTGGTGAGTTCTTATGAAATAAAATTAAATTGAAAAGCTGAAGACTACAGTAGCCTCATGTTGACAGGTCACTCTGATTCCAGGTCAAAGCAGACTCTATATTTGGCTGCTTTGATTATAATTGCTTGCAGGATAAAAAATAAATAGCAATTAACTCATTGTCACACAAGAAAAAAAGACCTAATAAATGAACCAATCCTAAAGTAACATTGAAAAACAAATTATTTCAAAAGCAATCAGGAGAAGTAAAATTCAGTTTCCAGGATTGTTTTTAATTGCCAACAGTGTCAACATTAATATTCTTCCTCTATTGGATAATACATCCCTTTTAGTTATGAAGCATTTAGCAAACTAAAAATGTCAAACTACAATTATACAAGGCTAAACTCAGGGCTGTTTTCATCCCCAGCCCACAGTGCCACAGCTGAAATCCCTAATTACAAGGGTCATCTACACAAGTCACAGTCCAGCCCATGCATCTTGCCTGCTGTGACAGTCCCACGGATTTAAGACCAACAAACAAAACAGATGAAATGTTTAGGGGTGTGATGAAGTTAATCCTTAAGAGGATACAGGAATTAGTTTTTCAAACTAAATTCAAAGCTACTGAACAAAAGCAAAACAACACAAGTGATGCACAAAAACACTAAAACCTTGCAGAAACAGCATCCTCTTAAAGGGCTTACTTCGGTGAATTTTCAGTTTCCAGGTACCACCTTTACCAGCTGAATCTGTACCATAAGAAAATAAAGTACTAAATGGAGGATTATTTCAGCTTTTTCAGACAAACCCAAGTGGTCAGGATCCACCACAGCACTGCACACAGATTTATTACCCATCGTGTTAAACCCAAACTAGCTAAGCCTTGCAAATCTCTTGGTGCTGTATTTCCTCCTTCCAAAGGCACGTTTTGTGGCTCCTTGACCTGGGTTAATAAGCCTTTATTCTCAGTAACAATTGGGACTATGGAGACTCCCTGAACTGAACCCAGGCCTCCACTCCTGACATTTCAGCTACCATGATGAATTGCTCAGGTAACATCCCCCTCAGCAGTCAGCTTTCCCTGCAAACTTAGTGTCCTTCCTGTAGCCTCTGCACATTTCACTATCCACAGTTCTCTAAAGAAAAATTTCAGTTTGCACTTGAGTTTTTTGGTGACTTTTCTTCCTTTTTGGCAGAAGGGTAGGGCAGGAATGTCTGTTTCTTCTGCAAAGGGGCCACCCACCCAAATAACTGTGAGCACTACTGGGCTCCAGTTCAGGCAGGTGCAGAAAAGGATCAAATAATCCTTATAGGAGAAGGGAGTTCTTTTAGCCAGGTTTTCTGAATGCCTGTAGGTGTCTGAGTCATCACCACCAAACATCACCTCCCCAGTCTTATTTTAGTCTGCAGTCTATGGGGCTGAGGGTGGTAAAACACTGGAACAGGTTGCCCTGGAAAGGGTGGTGGATATCCCATGCCTGGAAACATCCAAGGTCAGGTTGGATAGGACTCTGAGCAACCTGATCTTGTTGAAGATGCCCCTGCTCACTGCCTGGGGGTTGGACTAGATGACCTTTAACAGTCCCCTCCAACCCAAACCATTCTGTTACTCTATGATTCTATTTCAGTCAAGGTTTAAGAGCAGGATAATGATTATTTAGATGGCTACACTTCCACAGATTCCTTGAGAACTGACCCCAGAAAGACAGGAGAAATTATGAACATCCCTGAAAGTATCTTCCATGCAGAGAATCAGAATCTTTTCAGATGCTTGGGAGTACAGAGAGTAGAGAATCTTGAAAAGAAGTCCCAACAAAAGGAAAACCTTAGACTGTCACCTACAAATGCTGAGGCATGTAAGTCAACCATGAAACACAACCCTCCCTTAGTATTTGGGGAACAAATATTAACGCAATTCTGTTATTTAGGTACAGAAAAATGTCCATTTCTAAAGCCCCAGCTGAGCTTCTCCTCCCTGCTTGCCCAGCTCTGTGCTCCTTAAGCCTAAGACTAGAGCAGGTGACAGCAGACCTGGACTTTCCATCAACTCAATGGAAAAAAATGGATAAAAAAATCTGCTGGGGCTGACTGCTTCTCCTTTCTCCACTAAAAAGCAGGATCTATGCCACAGTACACACATGTCAATTATCTCACACGGAATGACCCAGCAGAGCCCCTGTTCCACACGTCCAACCTCTCCAAGCCAGAGACACAGCCCTGCTGCCACCTCCTCCAAAGAGCCTGTGGCCAGCAGCCAGCTGAAGCAGCCAGGAGAAAAAGCAGCTTTTTGCCCCTTTTTTCCTCAAGCAAGCAAGGATGAGGCCTTAAATGGTGGTTAGACCCATTAAAGAGCAATCTAAGCTTTTACGCTACTCAAACTGAAAATAAAGCTCATTTTCCACCATGCTTTTATTGGAGAAATTCAAGACACAAAAGACACATTGCCCACTGCAGTCACAACACAGCAG
>VXBI01012305.1:0-23889 GCA_013397375.1 Toxostoma redivivum | reverse complement strand
ACACATGCCCCCCGCCAGACAAAACACAGCAGGAAAAAAAAAAAAAAAAATGCAAGCCTGGAAAAGCTTTCAGGATTTTAACATTTCCTATTCCAGACCACAATTTTATTAAATAAACAAACCAAAACAGACAGGAAGGAAGGAAGGAATGAAGGAAGGGAAGGGAGGAAGGGAGAGAGAANAGAAGAAAAGAGAAGAAAAGAGAAGAAAAGAGAAGAAAAGAGAAGAAAAGAGAAGAAAAGAGAAGAAAAGAAAAGAAAAGAAAAGAAAAGAAAAGAAAAGAAAAGAAAAGAAAAGAAAAGAAAAGAAAAGAAAAGAAAAGAAAAGAAAAGAAAAGAAAAGAAAAGAAAAGAAAAGAAAAGAAAAGAAAAGCTTCTCCTCTAAAACAGTTGGGATAGGAGGGGGGTAAGAGGACAGCCAGGCTGGTCAGCCAGGTGATAAAGGCCTTCATTCACAGGCAATGTAGCCAAGTAAGGTTTAACAGATGGGTCTTCTTCACTTGGCTAAGGAACCTGAACCCCAATTTCCCAATTTTCCTGACGCCAGTACCCATTACTCTGGGGCATCTCTTTTCTACCAAGACTTCTGACAAAAATTATACAAATTTTCTTATTGGGAGTGTCTGTATTGACAACCCAATCCTTTGGAAAATTCTTAAAACAGCCACAAATGCTATAAAAATGTATTCACATGATTCAGCTTATGCTTTCACTCAAATTTATCCCCTTGATGGCTCTAACAAAGTGCAGGTTTCTCTCCAAAACCCCTCTCTAAATTTGTTTAAAAATCCTTCAGCCAAACTCTATGATTAGTTTTCATCCCTTAACCTTTCTAGTTACTCAAGGCATGAATGTGGAATGAATTTGTGACATTCCTATCCCTTAATGAAATGCAAAGATCCTGCATGAAAAAACAGGCACACAGATTTTGGAGTGAGACATGCACACACAGTACTTGTGTGTGAGTGACATACATAGCCAAGTAAGAAAATCCCTTCATCTGCAATTCACACCCAAGACCTCAGGTATCAAAAAACTGCACTCAAAGCAGCTGGTGGTCTTGTATTACCATGCTGGCTGCAGCAAGCTCTTCACATCTCATTAACAGCGTAATGAAGGCTCAATCAGGGATACAGCCTATCAAGACTGCCAAGCACAGGCACACAGAGGCCAGAGGAGAAAGATCTGCTTGTACCAAGATTTTAATTGTTTAGCTCTCAGAACTGGGAAGGAGCTGGTCCTGCCACAGAAAATATTCTCCAGTGAGAACGCGGAGAACAGCACTTGGAGACAAAGATCAAACCCTTGAAGTGCTTGGAAGGCTTTCCACAAGGAAGGTGGTACCAAGCAGGTCACACACAGGGCTCATTTTCACAGGTGGAGCATAAAACCACCAAAGCAATGGGGGTGCTGAAGCCAGAGGCCAGAATAGTGATCAGGACAGAGACACACACACTTGCACTGACGACCAAATGTCCCTTCAATATGTAACACAATTTGCACTAAACTCAGCAGCTTTATTTCTCATTTATGCAGCAATTATTTGTAACAGGGCCTCCTAATGTTCTCTCTACTGATTATATCATAGAATCAAAGAATAACAGGTTGGAAGAGACATTAAGAATCATCTCGTCCAACCTTTCATAGTCTACACAAGATGGCTGAGCACTCTGTCCAGGCAAATCTTATCAGTGTCCTGTTTTGGAATATCCATCACTTCCCAGGGGAGATTAATCCAAAGGATGATCTCACTGTGAAAAAATTTTCTCTTCTGTCCAATCAAAATCTCACCCTTTAACCCTTGTCTTTTCCATCTGACTCCTTCAATAAGTGAATCTCCATCCTCTCTGTAGCACCCTTTAAATACTGGAATATGGTGATAAGCCTCCCCTAACACATCTGTTCTCAAAATTGAACAAACACAGATCTTTTTGTATGTAACATATACATTTACATATTTCCAAACAGTTGACACTGATGTGTTCAGACAAAATCTGAGGAAGAAAGAATGCTGGAAGAAGAAATCAGTACAAAGAGGGACCCAACACCCAACTATTGATGGAGCAACAATAGCACCAGCAGTTGAGCCTGCTGCTCACCATCCTGCAATCTATGCTGGGATCCTGGGTGGGATCAACAACTCTTCTTGGCACATTCCTGCAGACCCTCAGGCATCCTTCCATGGCAGCTCAGACCCTGCCAGAAAAGTCACATTTCTGCCATCTCCCCTGCCCACAGCACTGCTGGCACTGGTCATCTGCTGCTGTCAAAAAAAGGAGGAGGATAGAACACACATGTATTTTTCCTTGCTGGGTGAGGGAGCTGAATCTGCTCACGAAAGGACTGCTGAAGCCCCAAGGCCAAGACGAAGTACGAGGTGGGAGCTGGCAGCTGCAGAGGATGAAATGCAGAAGACAAAAGTAAGACCCAGGAGGATGAGCCTGTTCCCACCTCCTATCAGATCACCTTTAGCCAGTTCTCCTTGAGTAAGAAGCTGAAGAGTGCTGGTACACAGGGACAAGGACCACGATCAATGAGCACTGCCTGCACGGGGTCTTTAACACCCACAGAAATCAATGGCAATATCTTTCAACCTCAGCCCCTGTCAGATTATGCTTGCAGTGTATAATGGAGGCGTAAATACGAGGAGCAATAAATGAGCAAACAGCTAATTGTGAAGCTTTCCCATGTATTCTCTGTGAAATTAGCAGCGAGTGCAGCTCGCTGGGTGCCTAACCAGGCACAAGATGGTACTTGCACAGCAATTGCTCACTGCTAAAGCTGCTGGCTCTCATGGGGACATGCAGGAGCACGTTACCACCCACCACACACACGTTACTTGAAATTACTGCCCTGAATGACTGCATGTGAATTTTGATTCCAAACAAAACCTAAATCAGGTCTCAAACCTTACCTAGATTATGAAGGGGAAGTTAAATAAAGTCATTTGGTAATTTACACCCTGTATCTTACCTTTATCTCTGCTATTATCAGATCTTCCCCATTTTTTCTTCATGTGGCAAGAGATGAACTGGCAGTGTACAGCCCAAGGAAGGACAAGGTGAGAGCCAGCAAACAGCAAAATGACAGAAACACCAAGAAAGATGCTAAAATATTTGAAATGCATAAAAGAGACATAAAAATAAATTGCACAGAGAAATTTCACACCAAAGGATGTTATTTCTTGAGAACAAGCTCCATGATATTTGACTGTGAGAGTCTCCTAAAAGAAATGGTGCACCTTTTTTTTGAGGAACTGAGAATCAGAAAGAGTATGTAGAATGTGGAGAGGATGCTGCATGCTGCATGGCCAGGAAAATGGCAAACTGATGTACCTGGTCTCCATCTCTGAAACTGAGATCTCACCATAAAGCACTTTTATCATGAAGAATAAGAGAGAAATAGTTTGCAAAGACTCAAACAGTTTTCAGCTTAAAGTCTCTGCAAATTAATATACTTTGTAGGAAAAAAACAGTCAAATGTAGTGTTTATTCTAAGCACTTTACTGCCTCAGACTCATTAACCCAGTACCTTACATGTTGTCTTTGTAATGCAAATTTGTTAAAATACTGTGCTTTTCATAAAACATTCATCCAGACAAGCTTGCACTGCTCAAATACCAATTGTAAGTGGAGCAAAAATACACTTACTTTTTCCTAGTATTTCAGCTCTGCACCTAAGTCTTATCTGCATAAGCAGTTTGTGAGAAACCTGCTGCTGCTGCTGCCACTGTAGCACAAAGGTGGAAGATTTCCCAAAGCAGCTGATGCAGGCAATTATAAACTGAATTACCACATGCCAAAGCCAAATGAAAAGACTTTGTAGAAGGTACCTGCAGCAGAGGTTTTCTGAGAAAGAGAGATCATTACAGAGAGGAGTAGAGATACCCTGCACTTAAGGAGGCCAAACATTGCACATACTGCACCTGTTTGCTGAGCTCCTATTTAGGAGCCACCTGCCCTGTCTGAAGCACCACAAGAGTTTGCTGGGCATCCTCACCATGCAGCACCAGGCATGCTGCATCCAGCTGCTGGACTGGCTGGACACGATACACCCATCCAACAGCACAGGGAGCCCAGCAGGAGACACAAAATCATCTCCATAAGGTCTCCAGCCCAGCTTAACCCACGCAGTGAGAAATTATTCAGGGCTGGAGAGGGCTGAGGGAAGGAAAGGTTCCTGATTTATGACTTACACAGCTGTGGAGAAGGACCAAAACATCACCTTCAGGGTTCAGTGTTACGGCAACACTCTCCCTCCTCCAGTGGACTTAGATCTTGGAACATGAACTACCACAGCAAAGCCATGGCCAGCTGAGATTCACAATATAAATTGCACTAAACCAAATTCAAATACACAGGATAAATGCAGGAAATTCTGTGAGCTTTTCCTCTTCCCTGCACACTTACCAACTACTTCTGTTTCAAGACAATCTATAACTCTGGTGTCTCAAATTAAACTCTGAGCAACTGCTCTCATGCTGTAATTAGTTTCAAAAACTGTCATTTCTTTTTCAGGCCTGAAGAAGGGCCCACGAACCTGGAAAAACGTCTAAGTTTTACAGCTGTACCATTTGGTCTGACAGAAGAAAATGCTACCTTCCCAGACTTCCCAGAGCTATGAGGCAGAACTCAACTGCCTGAGGTGCCAGAAACATTTCTACTGGTTTTCATCAGGTTCAGAGCTATGACACAAAGGTAACCAACATGAGGCATCTTAACAAGAGGTTTACTTTATTCTGCATAATAACATGCCAGCCAGGTATACTTCCCAAACTGTCTGCTAAACCTGGTTCCCACTCACCCAAAACACACCAAGGTTCCATTACTGCTCCTGAGCACAGATGACTTCCCAAAGGAAACCAGGTCTTCAGGGGGATGATGCACACATCACTGGGATGCACCCACACCACACAGGCACTGCATGGCAAGGGCCTGGAGGCTAGGAACTGCACCCATGTGGACTACCCTGCAGTACAGGCATAACCAAAGTAAAATGGACTTAACATAAAAATTCTAAATTGTTAAAATAAATTAGCAGAGTCACAAAAACAAAACTAAACAAAACAACAAAGAAATCTACCCAAAACCCCCTCAAACACCCTCCGCACCACCCAAAGAAAACCTCCAAATCCAACAAAGATTGGGGCAGGACCTATAATCAGAATAAAACTGAAACAGTAATTTTGCATATGTGCTTCATAACATGTTAAGAAAATAAGTACTTGTTCAAACACCTGCAATGATTTCTCATATGCAGGAGAAGAGAGTGAACATACTGAAACCTGCTTGGTTTCGAAATTCAGTTCATTTGGCACATCCTCCACTTTTGCAAGAAAACAAACAGCAAAGGCAGACAAGCCATGGCATGAGCAGCCCTGCACTCTCCTGCCCACCTGCCTGAAGCCCAACTCAGAGGAACCTCCCTGGCTACACCAGCTCGGCTTCATTTTACACTTAGTCCTCAGCCTGCCCATTAAAATGGTCAATAGCAATGCCAGATGAGAAATGTCCGTCACTGGGAGCTCCTTTTTACAGGTCACTGGCCAACCAAACAACAACAGCTTCTAGCCATGACTGACCTCTCTGCGACACAAACCACTGATTTCCAGGAGAAAGACAAGCCATGAGCCATCCATTTTCTTAATTGTAATTAAAACAAAACCAAAACCACTCAACTGTTTCTGTATGAATTTGTTTGTACAAAATAAAAACGTGCAATCATCCTGCTATGTTTCTGGAGACTGAACACTAATGTAGTAAGAATCTGAATGCATTCAGTTCATCTACTGTTGAACAGAAATCAGCACCACAGTCTGGATAACAAAATGTTCTGCTGCACAGACCTCCAAGTAAGCTGACAAAACAGATTCAGATGGGTGTGTCTTATGATGGAAAAATTAGTTGTTGTAAAGAATTAAATGCCCCTTAGATATGTTGTTTTCAGAGTCATTAAGATGCAAAAGGAATTAAAAGAAAATGCCATCTCCATAAAGTACACGTATGAAAAAGCAAACAAGCCTGCCTGGATTACTGACTGTTTGCAATACTGGCTCTGGCAAAATTGGCTTCGTTAGCTGATGAGTCCTGCTCCCACTGTGCTATACAGAGCTGCATGATGCAAATAGATCTCGGATTTTTAGAAAAATGGAGCAAAACCAGCACAACACACACTGAAGTTCGTATCAAAGAAAAAAGCATAACACTAGTTATTTCCTCTTGCAAACATTTTAATGTTTGCCATTTGCAGAGATTCTCAATCAGAGACAGATTGCATCTTGTTTGACTCCAGTAAAATGTCTCCTGAGAAAGTCTGCCTTGATCTAAGATTCTCATACATGGGTTTTAATTTCCAGTCATATTTACAGGAATCTGCTTCCTCCAATTTCCTAATTGAGTGAGAGTGCATAGCTTGAAATATGCCTATCAGCTATCATATATGACTGCAAATCAACTATCAACTTAACCAATAGATACACAATCTCAGGCTTCAGAAAATAATTAGGCACCCCAGATTTTTCTGCAACATCCAGAAGAGCAGATGACAACAACCACATCAACACCACTGATCTCATCCAGCCTTGCAGCTCAGTGATTCACAGAATTGCTACCATAGTCACCAACAAGATACATGGAAATGACACAACAAAGACACAACTGGCTGCCTGTGTCCAGTTTCTGCTCTGAGCCGAACTCCTACTCACCAGGCTCTTGGTCCTTCATGGATATGCACTCTTTGATGGACTCTGTTATGCCAAGACTAGCAGCAGTGGGCAGTGGGCCAAGCAAGGATTCCAGTGCAGGGGGTCTTACAAGAGTTTCATTTCCATTTCTGCATTCCCCATCTTCATTTCTTTTAACTCTATCCTTCTCATTAAGTTCATCATAAAAGTCCTTGTTTAAGTGATTAGCAGCTGCTTCTAGCTCCTCATCTTCTGCCTCCTCCTCTCCAAGTATGCTTGAGGCATTATCATCTATAGAATCTGTAAAGGGAAAAAGCCCAACAGATCATTGCATACCATCTGTTACAGAAACTAAGTAAGCAGAGGCGCTCACTTAAAGAATAAAAATCTTTAGAGGAAATCTGTAAAAGAAATACACAATATTTTAGTTCAGTGTATGAATACATGGAGTTTCCAGATGCTCTTCAAATTCTTTACCTTGACTATTAAAATGTATTTTCATGACTACAGTCATCATTTAAAATAGAAGCATCATCTTATCATATTAGGTAAAAGGGCTTTGTGAGAGAAGTCAGCTATTTCCTGGTATAATTACAAATTAAAAATAGCCAGTTCAACCTGCACAAAGCCCTTCCATATGGGAAGTCAACTGGGGAATTTGGCGACAGAAGGGTCTAGATACTGGTCCACTGCACTTTCAGTGATAAAAAGAAACATTCTCAGGTGCCAGTGCCAAGCTTACACTGCACCAGGAAAGAAAAACAACTGAAATCATTACTGAACTACCCCTGCAATGAACAATGTGGTTGTTTTGAAGACTGATCTATGAACCACCTATTTGGCAGAGAGAACCCCAACGCAAGAGATCTTGTACTATGCAGGCATATATATGATCACATTTATCACCATAATGTTCATACACTTCAGACTGCCAGATCTGAGCTTAATACTATTTAAGGAGTCATAAGACTTTATAGACTTACCATCTTTAGTGAAATTTGCAAATACGCCTTTTGCTTTCGGTCTACTGTTTTCTAATTCACTCTCTATTTCATCTTGGTAGCTCGATATTTCTCCTGTGGTGTTGAAATAAAAATAAAACTCAGCAATCATTGATGCAATATTGAAGAAATGAGTGATATGTTACACTAAACACAACTTATACCTTCAAAATCCTCCAGCTTTTTTGATAATGCCTTTTCAAGCTGAAATGACAATAAACAAAAATAAACATGAAATTACTAAAAAAATATGCACAATTTTAAACTGTGAGCTGTACATAGAGACAGAGAACAGCAGGGTATTTCAAAAGCATAAACAGGTGAAATTGCTGAAATTACTTTGTAGTGTCAGATAGGAATGACAGACAGGTCTCAAAACACTGACCAATTTCAAATGTTATCTCCCCCATCTCTATACTTCAAGAAGATCCTCCACTCTGGCAAGCTGTAAATAAAAGGCTTCATTCTCCAGCAGTCAGATTCCATGACTGTGCCTGCAGATGTGAGAAGTGCAAGGACAGTGCTGAGACTGCAGTGCCCACATCAGACAGAGCACACTGGTGATGGCACAATGAAGCTCTGACCTACAGTACCTGCCTGGTTTTTGGGAACATCACTACCACCCCTACGATCTTTAAATGATAGCACAGTTAGAACAAACAAACACCCTAACAAACCAACAGTGTAAGAACTGACTATGTCAGAAGTAAAACCTTCTATGCTGCCAGCTTTAGTTCATGATTTAAAAAAATTAAGCCACATGAGAACTAATCTCTATGGAAGCAGGTGTTGTACCACAGAATACCACCAGCAGTCTCATTGAAGTAAATGACCTATTGTTTTCATATCTATTTTTAAAAAGTTCTCTGTAATGGCACTTCTGCTAACCACAGGTATCACCTTAAAAATAGTGCATGGTTTCTGATCCCATGACATTTTTAATTGGGAAACTATTCCTTTGCCAATAAACTAAAAAATATCTTTACTTAATGGGTACCATATGTACTAATGCTCTTTCAAGAGCCTCAAAATAAATGGACTAAATCTTACTAAGGGCTGGTCAGTGAGGATTTAGCATTAACTAAATTCAAAAGGGAATGCACAGCAGGAGGAGAGATGAAAGAACCACAAATAGCATCCAATTCAGAATTTACCTGCTGTATCTTCAATTTTTTTTGACCAGCTGTAAATGAAGGAGGATCACATTCTTCTTCCAAGTCAATCTTCATAAATTCATCTATGGTTAGCTGACTGGTTGGTGTATCTTGAAACTCTGTCAACCTACCAAAGCATACAACACATGACCAAAACATCTCTAAGCACTCCTTTGAAAGTAATACAATTTGCAAACTGCCAAGCTATGTCATCCTTAGCAACTCTGGCTCAAACACAGACTACATTAAAACTGAAGTGCTACTAATTGTTTCATCTGCTGCAAAGAAAGTACCTTTTCATATCCCAAATTAGCTTTTGATTTACTTGAGTATGTAACATACTTTTTTCTTGATGAACAAAGACTGAACAGAAATACTGCAGCCCCTACAGTCAATTAAGTATAGACAAAACTAAGACAAGAAACACAGCTCACTCCTCTTTTGCTTTTGTTATCAACGGCAACAACAAAACGGATTCACCAAATAAAATTATCTGTCATCCTAGTTTAGGAGTTTGCTCTAAAATCTTCCTGATATGTCAGCATGATTAATTTACACAAAGCAAACATTAAAGTAACATCTCTTCAGCAGGCTGGAGGAGGGACAAAAAATAATCTTCCTAGGACACATAGAAGCAGTGGTAAAATAAATTGATCATTTGCACATCACATAAATGAAATAGACGGATGAACATAATTTGACAATAATAAACTTTGTATTTGTTTAATGTTTGCATTTTAAAAATTCCTACATATGTGAGAGATAGGACTGGCTCCATGGGGAATTGCCATGAAAGCAGATGAGTCTTTCAGAGGAATTCAATCTTAAATAAAACCACGTGGTCATAACTTAATCCACAAATACCAGCATTTTATACAGGTGGCTGAAAATCAGCACATCCATTTTACAGATGGAGAAAATGAGACAAAAGGTTAAGTACAAAGCCAGGTCAGGAAACGTCTGGCAGAATGCTTCTCTGACAGAAAGTGCCCTTTTAATAATATCAACATTTTCCATGGGAAAATGGCAATGACGGGTCTGCAGCTGCTTTGCTGGAATATTCCCATCTTTCAGAGGAAGCAGAGCTGACAACAGCTTCCATCTGCAAAGCTAGAGAACTAAAAATGGTGATTCAGTGCTCTCAGCACAGGACCTTTCTGCATTTCTCTCCCCCTAAAAACAGTTGTGGTTTTCTCCTCATTTCTCTCCTCTACCTCTGGTTGCAACAAAACTCCTTCCGAAGAAGGAATTTTCTCTAGGACAGAAATTAGTTTCTAGCCAACACCAGGGTCAAATCCAAGAGCACAAGGCCACATTATCCTGCTATATCCTCATCAGTCTCTGTGTTTCTTCCTTTATAAATTGAGCAGCAAGACAAGACAGCCCATACGCAGGGGTGTAGGCAGGCAGCAACTGCAGGACACTTTGCCTGGAGACATCCCACTCCTGGAGCAGGGGCCAGAGGCCAGAGGCAGCATCTCATGCCATGAAATGCACAGAGAGAGCCAGGCACCTCTGTGTGACTCCAACAGCAAGCAGCACACTAAGCCCATGCATGGCTTTGCCAGCCAGAATTAGTGCTGCTGAGAAGAAAGCCTCCAAAACTAGACTTGCTTTTGGAATTCAAGCATCTCCACAAAGCCCCAAATTAGCCATGTACTTAAGAGTGACTGACAGCCCAAACCCTTCCCTCAGAGTACCAGGGACCAGCTCCCTCCTCCTCTCTTTCAGATCAAATTGGAAAGGAGAGGAGGATGCTGTTGGCAGCAGCAGCACCCAGCTTTTAATTAAAAGACTAGAAATCTTCCTTGGCGTTAACAGGCTTCCAGCATGCATTACCCACCTTCTAAGAGGGAGCCACATCTATCAGGTTAGAGGGAAAACCTGGCTAGGGCACTACTATTATTATTATTTTAATTCAGGATTCACTTAATGCCAAACCCATATATCATTTGAGGAGCATGGCTCTTCCCAGTCACAATCATTAAAGAACAGCCATCCATCTCTCCATGAATGAATCACATACTCACAGGCAGCCCCACTTCAGCAAGACTCTTCCTCCCAAACAGCCTCACCTTTATAAAATATTACTCTCCTCCTAGTGTTAAAAGCCAAGATGCACTTTGGCAAAGACACACAGTTTGTTTATCCAACGCTTGCTCTGAGTCTGAGATGAGCTGCCAGAGCCCCACCAAAGCAGCACCACCTCTGTGCGTGCTGAGCAGACAGGAAAACACCAGGAGCAAAACCCATGAAGCCAGGCTGGGGACACGATGACCGTGCCTGTGTGTCAGCAGCTAACACCTGCAGACACCTGAAGCTCTGTCTGTCCCTCTCCTGCCCACAGTGTCATCTGACTTGTGTCACATACCCTCCACCCATCAGACTCAGCCCTGAGGTGAGCCAACGTGGCATGAGCTCCAGCCCAAGCACCAGCTCCCACCCCAAGCCAGAATGGCAGGATGGGTCTCTCCCAACACCTCCTGTGTATCTGCACTAGGACAAGGCACAGCTACATCGTGTTTACTGCCAAGGAGCTCAAACCCACAGCACAGCACGGGTCAATCATCTCATCAGGCCAGCAGCACCCAGTCCCATGCCGGTGCCTTCCTTTCCTCAGTCCTGATCCAAGCCAAGCGGGGCAGGGAAGGGAGGGCTGCCAGCATCACACTTTAAGCACAGGCTGGTGGTGATGCAAATTTAGAGCAGCACATTATTTTTCACTTCTCTCAAGTCTTGCCCCCAAGACTCTAACCCTTCTCCCAAAATGAGGAACCATCCCTGATGGTCAGGATCCCAGCCTGAGCATCACCTGCGTGGGAGAGCGAGCTTTTTTTTTCCCCCCCCCCGTCCTTTAACTTCATATAAAGAAATACCTGCGTTTGCCAACCACTCGCCTGCCTCAACATTTTACATTGGCTGATATCCTGTCTACATATTTTTAAACATTTCTTTAATTTTATCCACTGTTTGGACACATGCCACCAAGGCAACAAACTGATGCTGCAGCAGTCTGCACCACATGAAATAAAGCAATATTAGTTTGGCAGTTAAGAAAAACTGACACAACCTCAATTATAAACACAATAATTTCAGGGGCAAGGGTGTGGCTTCATGGAAAAAAAATAGCTACAGGCTATCTTTAAGTTCTACATAAAAATGCTATCCAAGTTCATTTTTCACTTTTGTTAACCTAAAAAATCTAATAAGAGTTGCCACTTTAAGTTATGCACAGACAGAGGGAAAATAAACAGATATACAAATTAAAATATTATTTCCTTGGCACAAATTCAAAAAGGCTCTAAAAATTGAAATTTGGCAGACAAGGATTTTCTATTTATAGTCAAAGCAGAGGCAACCACTAAAGCTCAGGCTAAGATTCAACTTCCAGTACAAACTATCCTCTTACAGTTTCTCACAGCAAATTCTTTCAAGAAAATTCCTTTGGGAGAAAAGTTTTTCCACAGCCTGGTGTCATCTGCCTCTATAATACCAACCCTTTTTTACAAAGCAGAATTTCCACAGTTGTTTCATCCATTTAGAGACAAAACCACACCTCTGCTTCTGATAAAGCACTTTTGTGCACAAACCAGTAAACCGATTCTGTTCACACTTAATTTAACTCCCAATAAGGGAAACTGGGTCAATCATTTTGAAGTTACATGCAATGTCCTTTTTACTCAGTTTTGTTCCAGGGATACCCTCCAGAAGAGACTCCTGATTTCAGTCTACGGTGATGGAAAAAGCAGATTTGTGTGCGCAGCTAAGGGCACAGTTTTAGTCTTTAATTGAGATTCTCCAGCAGTGGCGTGCAACAAAGCAAACAAAAGAATAAGAACTTCTGGAGTCCAGCTCACAAAAGCTTCAGAAGCCCAGGTTCAAAGCCCAAGAGGGACTTCTAAGCAGAGTCCTTCTACCTAAACACAATCAGCATCGAGCTCTAGAAAGCAGGCAGCATGAGCTGAGCTATCTCCATACAGAAGGGCAAACAAATTACAACTTCAGAGACAGTTGTTTTTTTAAAGAGGGAATGTGAGGTTTAGCCTGAGCCATCAGCCTTTAAGTTACCTGTTGTGAGAGGTCTTTTTAAAGTACTTAAAGTGTTTTATCAATGGATAAGAAAAATAATAACCTCAGTGTGCCATATTGTTAGAAATATATGAAAAAGAACCTTTAATGCAAGATAAACTGGTGCTAGTAATTGCACTCCCCTGAGTTTTCCCAAATTAACAATACAATTAAAACCATAAATAATAATTTACATGATATCTACATTATCTTAACTGACGTATCAACCACAAATATTCTAGCAATAGATCAGCTCATTTGACACCTCAGACAATTCCAAACTCTGGAAACGTAAAGGATTTACTTTTGTGTCTTAGTGAAGAACCAGAATATTGCAGAACATCCCCACTGCTTTAATTTAACCCTCATCAGGGCTTCCTGCCACTCCAAACCTGTGCACCCAGAGCAGAGAAGCTCAGAATTCATACTGATGTTCAAACCATCACTGTTTCTATACTACAAATCTAACATTCTATTGCATCATCCTTCTCTCCTTATTTTTTTCCAAGCCATACAATGTTTACACATGAACTATTTATGGAAGTATGTAAACGTATACCCTAAAAGTGATACTTAATATAGAACACATATCTGAAATAGTTATTATGCTTCCTTCATGACATAACAAAAAGTTTTCCAGTAGCCACCAGTAAGTAAATAAATAGAAGAGTAATCTCCTGATATGTAAACATTATATATATATAATTTTAAATGTACTTGCAGTAATATAAAAGGTAATTTTAAGTCTGTATGAATGAGTATCTCATTACTAAAGGTAAGGACAAAATCAGAGGTGACCCAGTTGCTGTGGTTTTACAACTTACAACTTATCACCTGAGCTGTGCTAAATTAGTCTGTCTGTTCCCAGCCAACTGCAACTGTTAAAGAGAAATATTCTCACCTTTACACAACTTCCAACATTAATACACATCACCTCTTTTTGCAGTGGACTAAGAGCATACACACAGAGTCATTTACTTCCAATTAATAGGTGACTGATAATTTATGGGGCTCATTTGCTGGCAACTCTCTGATGTTTCTCTAAGTATTAAGAACAGGTAACTCTAAAGATTGTACTAAATAAAGCACCCTTTAGAATTCGTTCCTGTTACTCACACCAACACAGAGATTTAAAACTGTCACAAAACCATTAGCATAAATTTTAAAGCCCTGATTCTACAAATGCTTACACAAAGAGTTAACGTGCATTAACACCTCTGGCCCCCTGTCCACCCCTGAATAATCCCGCTAGCACATCCCTGGACATCCCAGAACTGTCAGTCCAAACCACCTGAAAATTCTTCTTCTTTTTTCCCCCGATTCAAATGCTCACACCATGCTAATGAAACAAAATGTGTTAGCATTCCTTCAAATTCTGCTTTATTAGCATGGCTCCTCTGCTGTGGTCTGTCAAAAGCACTCTATGATCTCCTGGAGAAGAAAAATAGAGCTGTTTCATTTCTTAACTGCCACTCAGATGAGCAAAGTCAAACCTAGAAAAACTATTTACAAGATCTAAGCCTGAGTTACTGCGAATAAGTTAGTTGTTGTTTCAAAAGTAAGTCACCAGGTCATTTTGAAATTATATTTTTAAGTATGATGTACTAAAATATATTAGGAATCTAATTAATGTATTAACTTGCAAACTGCATAGAAGCTGGATTTATAAACAGAAACATTGCCTGTGAAATTGGATTCTTTAGAAATAAAACCTTTTTTTTATTAAACCAGACAATCCAACTTACAAAGGTATGCAGTATCAGCCCATGTGGATTAAGTTGCATTTTACTCACCATACTAGAAAGGTTTCTAGAAATCATCTGTAAGCCACTTGAATTGATTTAACTGGAGACATGAGATATTTCTCAATTTAGCTTATGGCAGCAGCAGCCAGCGAAGGAGCTGCTCGGCTGCTGAGCTGAGATCAGAGCAGACACCACCACAAGGTCCTTCACATGAAATAAATTTCCTGGCATTCTAAAGGCTTCTTTCCACATCACACTTCAAGCAAGAGCCCTTACATGACTCTGACATTCTGAGCATCCTCAGCCCCTCCATGCTCAAACACCTCAGGTGGCCAGCTCTCTCTCATTCACTGGACACCCTGCACAGAATTTTAGCATGGCTGTACTTGGATCACAGCCCAACACTGACTTTTACATACCTTTCCCTTCAGTCCTGGCCTTGATAGTTGGTTGGTGTTTGAACAACAACAACCTCACAACCACCTCACAGCTACCCATGTCCCTGTTACCTTCCCTTCTCATCCTGACTCCAGACTCATGTACTCCAGGCTCCTCTCTTGCCTGTTCTCACAGGCATCTGTCCAGCTTGAGACAGCTCCAGGAGCTTGGACATGAGGTTTATGCCAGCCACATATTACAGAAATTTAAAAGAAAAAAAAAAAGAAAAAAAGAAAAGCTGCAGGCAATACATTCAGGACATTTATCTCTATGCATAAATCTTTTAATTTTTCTAGAAAATTACCACCTCAGTTATTGAAAGAGCTGTAACACGGTCCCCAGGATATAAGCAAAGGACCCCATTTATGAAAGTCCCTGCAGCATCTGCAACTGGTAAATGAAGCTCCTTCGTAACAAGTCTTGTCTTCCTTCCCAGAACACTATGATGTTTTGAGAAAAAAAAATCTACCTAAAAACCAAGCTATTTAAACCCATTCCACCCTTTCGTTCCAATTTCTTCTAAATGAAGCTTTACAGCTTCTGAAGTTCATAAAAAATAAGTTTATTAGCAGATAGTACTTTATGGAACTGAGAAGAAGTATTTTTTATGCAAAAAAGCAGTTCAATTTAAGGATAAAGTACACAAGTCAAAGCAGAAAAATGCAAATGTTAAGAAAGATAAGCTGATTTTTTTTTTTCAAATTTCTATGGAAGAAGTGCCTAAGATCTTCAAACAAGCATAAGGGCCACAAAGTATTAGATAATGCACAATGGACAAGAATTATTCCTACTGAAGATAACACAAAATGTTGAAAGCAGAGAAAGCATGCAAGAGGTGAATAAAAAGATGAAGATGTAGTGTATTTAAAGGTTAAAAAGACAGAGGTGAAGACAGATGCATTGAACACAGGCACAAACATGAGGCCTGAACTAAATAAAAGGACTGGGTTTATTAAAAGTTAATTTCTGCTACCTCCACGGATGATTACATAGAAAATAACAATTTGACTAATTAGCTAATATTTGTACAGTACTTTGAATATATAAAGTGATATATAAGTTAATATAATTTCAATTAGACTGGAAATGAGATAGAATTATCAGTGCATTTATTAATATTTAATAAGTTCACTTTCAACAACAGCAACAAGCTTTACATTTTAATTGTGTGCTTCAAAACTAGAAAGGCCCTGCAAAAAGCTAGAAGGCCCTGCAAAGTGTCTCCAAAGTTTTCTCTACCAATATTACTGAAAACCCACTCACATTAAAAATAAACAAGTATTGCTTTTTAACCAAACTGATGCCCAAATTAAGATTGGAAGATGAGTGACAGCACATATGGGCCATGCTTTGTCACTTTTTCCTTCCAAAACAGATACTCCTTATGAACAGGCCGTGAATTTTTATGACCTGGAGATACTTCACATTTTTGTGAACCTCCTCCTAAGAGCTACTCTTCCAGCTCAGAGCTGAAAGGGGACACAGCCCCCAGCCACATGGGCTTGGCACTCTCCAACTGATGGACAAGAGGGTGAACTAATCCATTCCCAGCAGCTGCACTGCCAGGACCAGAAATAGTGTCCTTCTCAGGAAAGCCTGCCACCCCTTGCTGAAGGTCTTCCCCAAACATTCCCAGGACTTCTCAATCAGGATTTCTCAAAGAGTATCATTCCTGCATCCTCATCCACACATTCCTGTCCCCCCCCAAGCAGACACACATCACGTGGGGGTCTTCCCTTGAAGATTTCTGCCAGGGGCACCAAAAGCAAACCCAATTTCCAATGGGCTATGCTTCCCCAGGAAGCCAACTGGGAGTTAAATCAAACCACACAGCAGAACTTGCAGGCTGGAAGTGTCAGCATGATCTGGATTCATGTTGGGTTTCACTTCCAGAGCTGTCAGGGCAAAACCATCAGCAGTGAGCACAGCATCCAACACCTTCATAAAACACAGCAGCAGCTACTCTTTACCAACCAGAGTAACTATAATTAAAAGGAAATAAAACTGCACATCAAACTGAGAAGCAAAGGAATTTTTAAGAATGTGAAATAAGTTCTTATTAATTTAGACAACTTCTATTTGATGGCATTTTGAAAGGAATTCTTGAAGAAGGGAAAAAACTGCAGTGCAGAAAGTGTTATTCAAAGGTATTTTTTTTATTTGCCTTCGTTAAATACTATATAACGTGCTCTTATTTGAAAAACATCAATCAAATTTATAGATTCATGATAAATAGTTGTAATTATAGCTGCCTGAAAATAATTCAGCTGTCACGTTTACCCTGTCAAAGTAAATAAGGCTGTCATTTTAGTTGATGTGTGTGACTTGAGTAAACATTTCAAAGCATGAATTTTGAAGTAAGATTTTCTCACTTGAAACAATTGCTCAAATTAATTTTCCTTCCAACTCTAATTTATTATGCTTATTTTCTTAGTAAGTAGAAATTCTTCAGCTGTTTAACCAAAGCATCTTGGAGTAGATTGTGGTGCATAACTCATTAATCATACAAAATGCACAACTAAAACACATGACCTTTTGGCCAGAGGAAAAAAAAGTGGCATTGGTACTGCTCCATCCTTATAGCTGTAGTACCTTGAAGTATTTAAAACACTTTAAATTTATCCCTATTCCACCCATGCATAGTTGAAAAATAGCATCATTCCAGTTCCACTAATGGAGATCTTTGGCAAAAACATTTTCCACAATTAATAAATGAATATTTTTAACAAGCATTAGGCTCAGTTGGATGTGCTTAAGCTGATCTCAGCAAGGTGAAGAGAGACACTAAGGAAACTTTTTAAAGACAGACACTGGGGAACAAACATCAGAATATATTGGTGATAGAAACATTTCCAACTGTGGGCAACAGAAATCATGGTATTTCAGTTAGGTCATTTTAAACTCAACCTATGGAGAAGGAGTATGTTACAACTCTTCAAAAGTAAAATGACAGAAACTGGGTATCTGCTTACATCATTAAACTGTGGAAAATACAACCTGGTCTTTAAAAAAATAAACACACAAAAGGTACTTGGAAAATTCCCACTTTAAGGGAATCCTTCACTGAACTTTTCATTAGATTCACTGTGCTGTCTTCTATTTATTAGCAGTGCAACACTACCAAAAATGGACATTTCAGCAAAACATTTTGAAAAATTCAATAGCAAACTTTAAGATTTGAAAGCTGTTCAATAACAGCTTAAAGACAAGACTTTTCATCACTTGGCTTCCGGATTAATGAAAAAAAAATCTCACAGCAGACAGTCAGCTTTGAAAATCAATAAATTATTTTTTCTAAGGACATGACAATACTGTTAATATTACTGACATAGCATTATTTTGCCTTCAAGTCTTCACCTGTTAAATAGGCACAGTGCTCCTTACCATCTTTGCTAAGCATTTGAGGCCTTATATGAGGCAAAGTGTTAGTACTTTAAAATGACCAGCTAAAACATATACTTATTTGATTCATAGCACTTACGAAAATAACCTGGTTTTCTCCAATACACATTTATTTTAGACTACATCACTGTTCAGTACTGTAAATGAAAGATAAAAGCAGTAAGACTGCACTGACCTTTTCCTTAATGTAGACTCACAAACCTTCACCACCCTGATGACCTCTTTAACAGTCCGTCGGAAATCATGCATTCTTGCTGCCACTAGCAGAGCTAGAGAACAAGCAGGGAAAGTTAATATCAAAAAGAGGGAAATTTCCTGAAGGAAAGCAGAAAATAGCCAGGTAACTATATCCTCTCTTTGTCCCTGCCTTCAGCTAAAGAGCTGTAAATGCCTATGCTCAGCTGCATCCCTGAATACTGGTGGATGGACTTGACTTCACTAACTTTGCTTTCTAGCCACTAAGCCAAGTGCAAGTTGCACCCTGAAAAATTCTGTGCTTTAATATTTGGGAAACCATGGTTATCTACAGCACAAGAACATTTCAATGATCTCTTATTTTCAGTTACCATCTTTTAAGCAGAACTCACTGAATTCTGTCCCAAATAAAAAGATCTCCAGGGAAACACTGAATGTGCCTAAGCTGGTTACTCATTGCTGCCACTACTATCCCTGTCTTGCTGGTGCCCAAGTGCTCCCTGCAAGGCCCTCCACACAGCCAGATAACCAGTTGCATTTACATGGGGTGTTGATTCAGAGCACAGCTCTGTTTTGAAGCACTATCCCAAATCACCATATAGTATCTCACTGCACAGAGCAGTTTTAAGCATAAAAAAGTGGTTTTTTATAGAGGAAACTGAACCAGAGTTCCAAACAGGAATGTCAAGGCTGAGCTAATAACTGGTCATTTGAGCTATGTGTGGCACACTTTTAAGCCAGGGTACCAAACTAAACCCAGCCCACAGCCCAACATGTGAGCTGCATATTGCATGGATGGATGGAGGGGGCTCAGCACCACCTGCTTCCATCTATTGATCAGTGTCTGTTGAATTAAATTACTTGCTCATGTGAATAGAGTCCATGTAGTGCATCAAAGAGCAGACTGCTCTTTGCTCATAGTCTACACTCAGATTTTTAGCAATGTACTACAATCAAGTACTACTAACAAAAAGGGGCTATAAATGTAAAAAAAAATGCATACTCCTGGGTTCCCAAAGGTTTGAGCATTACTTCTCATTCATGCATACACATGTAAGATCTTTCAAATAAAATAAAAGCATATACATGAACTCTGTGACTACCTACACTCTTTGTTATTGACCCCACTGGCTACTATCTTTTAACCTGGCCCTCCCAAATCCATAGGTTTTATGCAAGCTTCATGACAGCAATGGATCTTGGAAAAAGATGAAGAAAGAGAGAAAAATAATTTCACAAAACAGGTCAAAAAGGGCACTTCTTGCATAAGACTCTGTGTAAAGACACAAATCAAAGTGCTTGCACTAATGGTGTCATTTTAGCTGACAAAAAAACCTTTTAGCAGCTAGAGCCTGCAGAGTGGGGGCAAGAAAAGCACCAGAAAGGAACTTAAAAAAATTTCAAACTGTAAGCTACAAAGGGTCTGAGCAAGTACTGTAGGAGCAAGGGAAAAAATGAAGTTATAGTTTCAGAAACTATTTCTATGAAGTCCTATATAATCTGTAGATGCTTGACAGAATAAACCCCTTAGAATGTGGATATCACCAATGAAAAGGGGAAGTCCTCAACTATTCCAGGCGTTCCCACCCCACTTGCTGGGCCCCAGGCTCTGACATACCTGCCCCGCAGAGCCCCGAGGGCCGGCGCCCGGTGTGCATCCAGTCCCGCTTCATCCTCTGCAGCAGCCTCAGCGCCGTCATGGACACCTCGTGGTTCTTATCCCCAAACTCCAGCATGTGTGCAAAACGGGGGATATACAAACACGGATCTGCAACAGAAAGGAACACAGTTATGTCCAACCCTAACATCAATTTAGGAAATGCAGGGCAGCAAGGCTGCTGTGCTTGTCTGGCTTCACCTCAGCAAGCACAGACTGTGCTGCCAGGCAGATGCTCTACCACTAAGCTTTAGAAGCAATTTTTTAGATAACCTAAAACAAAATAGTTTCTTGCTCTATAAACACAAGAACTTTAAAGCACTGCACAAAAATTCTTACATATTATTCTTCTTTTCAGCATCCGAGACTGCACACACTGACTGTGACATGTGAGCAGTGCTACTAGTATCAGGGAAATCATGCCCAAAGTGAAGCATTTACAAAAGCTTTTGCAGAATGAGGACATGATTTAGGCCCAAAGCTTCTAACATCTCCTGCCTAATATCTCTCAAAAAGTAACAAGGTAACTTGTATGTTTCATCTCAAACCTAACTACCAACTAAGCTTGAAAAGAAATTCATTCGCTTAAAATGCTCCCTAACAAAAATTTAGTTACCTTCAATGTTCATTCCAGCTGCTTCTAGAACTCATATTCCAAGAATACAAAACACTGTTTATTACAGACACTAAGGCAGACTTCCATCAGCATAAAGTGCTGGAATCCAATTAACATCATTAGCACTATGACAATTTACATCGGCCACAGATCTGTCTCCAGATGTATAAACGTATTTCAAGCACTGGTGTTAGCAGCTTCAAACTAACCAAAATATGTCAGTACAGACTGTGCTCTGCCTAAACCAATTTATAATTTATCAAACAATCTTGTAAAAGCTACACTTAACACATGTTTACTCTTAGTTGAGATATCAATTTCTCATTTCCTGCCAGCCTTTTATCACTTGACCGAAAATCCATGATGTACGGTAAATTGTTAACTATTAGTCTCAACTCAATTTCCTCTGCTGGTCCCCTATGTGGGCACTTAAACCGATAAAAATTCAGCTCAAAACACTGGAAAAATCTTAGGGATTTACAACTAATCAAAGCAGTTTCGTTTAGCACCAAGTTCTAACAATGATGCCCTGTTGCTATCCATAATTACCAAGATCACACCATAGGTGATAATGCCTGTCAGCCCAGCAGAAGCACTTAAATGAAAGCACTTAAAAAGCAAGAACTTCCAACCTCAAACTCCCTCAAAACTGAAGAAATTCCAGGCTGCAGTCCCCTCCCAAACATGACCTGAAAAATCAAAGGTTTAGGAGAACTTTAGCAATCCCCATGATTCTAAGGACAGGTGTTCTGCACTTCCAAGTATGATTTTATGAAGCTCTATTCTAGAGATATTATATATTCCAAATACAACAACAAAAAATCCAACCTTTCAGAAACCATATCCTGGAGTTCAACATACATTTAAACTTTGCTCTTGGCACTACAGGAACACGTGGGATGTTACAAAGCAAGGCCTGGTTTGCTTTTCCATCTCTTCTTCTCCGGAGAGTGCCCAGCTTTGGCTCCTGCAGCCACCAGAACAGAGTAGATAGAATCCTGGCTACATATTGTTTTAAATATCCATCACTTTTTTCCACCCGCCACTAGGCTGAGAATTACAGAGGTAAGGAGTTCCAGCATCAATTTAAATGGAGATAATTTAATATCTCCTCTAGGTCTGGCCCTTATTCTTGCCAAGGCCAGTGGTAAGAGCCATACCCATGGCATCCTAGTTTCTATCACCAGCTTCAGAAAGTGTTTCTTTATTACTCCATTCATTCTTTTAACCTGACCCGAGCTCTGGGGGTGCCAGGGGATATGGAGGTTGTATTGTTTTCCAAAAGCAGTCATAACTCCTTGAAGACTCTTTCCTGTAAAATGAGTTCCCCTATCTGAGTCTATTGCTCCCATAATTCTGTATCTTGGAATTATTTGTCTCAAAAATACTTTAATAACTACCCCGTAGTTGCTGAAATAGTTGGAAATGCTTCTGGCCATACTATTAGCTGACACACTATTACCAGAAGATATTTAAAGCTTGCCGCTTGGAGCATTTCGGTAAAATGCACCTGGCACCTTTGGAATGGACATACACACCAAGGCCTTCCTCCCTGGCAATTTCTTTGTAACCCTGTTATTGGCTTTAGTTGAACTCAGGTAACCTTCAATAGCTCACTATGGAGAGCTACAACAATAACACTTACCATTGTTAAGGGTGCCCTCTAGAATTGGACTGAATTAATAATAGTACTACACAATGTAAACAAATAGGCTTAACTTTAGAAAAATCCCCTTGCCAGTTATCACTCGTCAATCCATCTGTTATTTATGTGGAGTCAAACTTTACAGGACCAAACTTTGGCCAGTTTAATAACACTACCAACTGGACCAGAATTACTGCCATTCTACAAAACACATCAGACGTAAATTCACCAAGTACCTCACAAGATTGCAAGGAGCAACTCTCAGCTCCCTCTCTGGAGCTGAGTTTCAGAGCTGAATTTCGGGAGCATTTACACATTTGCATTGCAGCTATTCAGACACTTCTGCTGGCATTCATGCCCACAGGTCGTTTGACAAAGCATTGCACATCGTTAATTTGAATACTGAAGCTACCAAAGAGTCAGAAAATGAATACGTGGGTGGGTTTTAAATAGAAAGCCTTAAAGAAGCAAAAAAAAAAGTAACAGTGTATATAGAAATCAGAGGCTGAGCCCAGGTTAGCATAGACAGGTCTTGCTAGGATGTAAACATTTGAAAATAAATAAATAAATGTTAGAAGCTGCAAACCCCAAACCAGGGGCACCAAACCAGCGCGGGTGCACCGAGGGTGCCTTGCTCGCAGAGGGTCCCCTTTGACTTTGGGTGACCTCTGGGGATGCAACCCCTCCACACTCGAGCAAGTTGCAGTCGGGCAAAACCCCGTTGGTTTTCCTCAAAGGGGATGTTGGGGACCATGAAACAGATCACAAGAAAAACATTATTTCATGTTTTAAGAAAGGAGCATGTGTTTTGCTGAAGACTTTCCCTTTTTTCCTCATCTCAATTGACTTGAAACTTGGACTTTTGGAAGAACTTTGATGCCGCACAGTCTCCAAGAGGGATGTAAGAAAAATTTCGAGTTGTGCTCGAAACTCCTCCCCACCGAAAGTGACAGGGCCCGCAGCGCACTGGGAGCCGATCCCCGTTGCAGGTCGCCCCCAGAGAACGGGCACAGTGAGGGGGACAGCCCCGCCGAAGGATCCCGCAGCATGGGCGGGACGGCCCGGGCGGGAAGAGCACGCACAGCCGGGACACGGCGGCTGCGGCGAAAGAGGAGGACCCCAGCAGCGTCCCCCAGCTGGAGCAGCCCCGCCACGGCCGTGCCCCCCGCGCCCCGGGCGGCTCCCCCGCACAGCCCAGCCCAGCCCAGCCCAGCGCAGCGCGGAGCGGCGGCGCCCCCGCCCGGGCCGCCGGGGAACGGCGCTGCGCGCTTGAGGCCGCCCCCTCCG
>VXBI01012298.1:0-37923 GCA_013397375.1 Toxostoma redivivum | reverse complement strand
CGAGCAGGGAGAGCACTCGGTGCCCCCCGGAGGGGCGGGCGGGGTGCGGGGGGGAGTCGGGGGATCCGGGGCCACCAGGCGGGCTCAGCTGTTCACCGCTGCCTGTCCTTCCTCCTGCCCCTCTCCTCCTGCTGGTGCTGCTTCTGGCCTCCCCCGCGCTCCCGGCGCTCGGCTGCCCAGCCGTGCTGCTGCGCGCCCCGGAAGCTGCCCAGTTCCTGCGGCAGAGGCAGCGGCGAGCCTACCAGATCTTCGAGGAGACCAAGCAAGGGCACCTGGAGAGGGAGTGCGTGGAGGAGCACTGCAGCAAGGAGGAGGCCCGGGAGGTGTTTGAGAATGACCCAGAGACGGTAAGGACGCAGAGCCGCCGCAGGGTTTGGGGGGTTGTCCGGCTCTGCGCTCCCGCCCACCCTCTGTCCGCGGCTGGATGCCAGCTACCGGCACAGCTGGGAAAGGCATCGGGAGGAGCAGGACCCAAGGCCATTAGGTGAATGACTGGAAGACGCACTAGTGCTCAGCTTGAACAAGGGCAGTGTCAGGAGCGCCTCGGTGAGCGTGGTCTGGGTGAGCAGCCCAGCCTGGCACCGGCTAGCAGGACTGTCACAGAAGGGTCGTGTTCACCCGTGGTCTAATCCATGAAATAAGACCAGAACAACAGAATGATACAGCTTCTTTATCTGGATACCTTACCATCCCTGCTCTTCCCTCCAGCTTCCCATCTCAGCTGTATTTCAAATCCCCTTGGTGTTGCAGCATATGCCATAACTGGGGCTTCTCAGAAGAATGTCCTAACCACTGTTAAATCATCCGTGGGGGTCAATTCATCTTTGAATCAGTAGGTTCAGGACATGCCACTACAACAGCAGGAGAGCATACATGTGGGAATGTGCTACTGCTGCACTTCTAACACTGTGGATTCACACAGTTACAGACTGCACACATACATGGAGCTGTCTTTTCCAGTCATATCAAGGCTGACTTTCACTTCAGTCTTCTCACTTCAAGCAGCATGTGGATGCTTTGCTAAGCTTGGCTTACTCCTCCAGTCACTTTACACCTCCTCTTAACACTGTTTTCTCATTGCAAAGACTATCTGGAATTGATTTAGCAGTAGGAAGTGGATTTTCTTGGTGTTCAAACTGAAGCTTAGTTCTGCACAGCATGTTCTTGTTAATGGTATGATGCTCTAGGGAGAAGATAGGACAGAGAGGGGGAGAGAGAGCAAGCACGTGTGTGTGTACACAGAGACACAAACTACAGGCAAGGGAGGGACTCAGGAGAGATGTTTCATGCTTCAGTAAGGCAAGTCTTGACATGTGTGCCTCATTAGCAGCCTCAGCACTGGATAGACAGTGCAGTAGCTTGCTGTCACAGGCAGTAGTAAGTAGAGCAAAAGCAAAGTCATAGATTTTTGACAGTATTTTTGAGATTAATGTGGAACACTTGCCTAGGTGGTGTTTAATGTTGCACCTTTTATGTGTATTTGTAGTCACATCTGCATGTAGCAGTGTTTGCTTCTGTTCTGCAAAAACTGAGCTACTTCAGAATATGGATAACTAATGGCGTGAGAGTGGCTGGCACAACTACTTCCATATTTGTGTTGAGTAATATAGCTTCAAACTCAATATAAATATTCATCACATAGTATTGAGTACAGGGAAAACTATGATGAGTGTGAATTTTAGCCTTCTGGAACAAAGGTGGTCTAAGGTCACTACTTACACTAGCTGGCTGCTGGCCAAGAAAGTAGCCAAAGGCGATGCCTTGATAGATCAGTTTAATGGTAGGGTAATGTACAAATATGTCAGGAGTTTTTACAGTATTTGCTACTGATTTTGTAAATTATAAAGAATACACAGTTCTCCTACTGAAATGACGATAATGAAATAATTTTGGTTTAAAATCTTTTCACGTATAATATAAATTCTTTATGATACCATCATACTTTCACTGTGTTTTGTAGGACAATGCTGGCTTTCTGTCATTGCAAGTAATTTTGATTCTTTGGTGCATTTCCTTTGCTATTGTTGCTGGGTTTCACTCTGTTCTGAAAACCTGAAGAAAGGCTAGATGGGCTTCTAGCGTCTGTGCCCCCTAACATGTCCTTCCATGCCAGGACACTTAGATCTGCAGTGACATTAGATCCTGCCTTTTCTGAGACACAAACCTCCCTAGAGCTGTGAAGTTGCTTGTTCAGTCCTACTTCTTGCATTACTTTGCTTCAATTTGATTGAGAAGCAAGTGTGCTGTAATAAATCAGGGAGATTTATGGTCCCTTTTGCAATCAGTATGTGACATGAAAGCAGCAGCTGCTGCTCAGTAGCAGCTTTCCTGATGCATGGTGGCAGAGGTTATGTATGGAGGCTGTTGCTGCTCCGGACTGGAGGACTTCACTGTTTTGTAATGCATAGGTGACTACTTCTCCAGCAGTACCTCTGGATTTCATGGACATAGTATTAATTCTCAATGGAAGTGTATTTTAAACAGTAGGGAGTTGTGCTGTCATTTCACTGATGCTGTGTTGTACATCCAGTCATAGTCACTGACAGAAGAAGGAAGCTAGTTGAGACAGACCTGACTTAGGAAAGCCAAAACTGTTGTAAACAACACCAAGCTTTTTTGAAGAATTACAGCAACCGCAGTCATGCTTCAGTGTATTGCCAGGCTGCAGCTGATCCATGCTGGTAAAATGAGCTTTAATTGACCAGGGAAATGTACAGATTGCTGTTGACAGATGATGATTCCTTGTCGTTTAGGAAGGCTGGAATTTCTGCATGTGCCTGCTGAACCTGGTCACAGGGATTAACTACTTAAGTTGTAGCAGAAAGAAAACTACAGCACTTTTTGCCCTGTGCTGAGCTCTGTGACACTATGCAGGCAAGCCATGACAAATGCAGTAGTGTAATCTGTCCTGTTGCATCTCCCAAGTTTCATGTGTTAAAGCACCAGATGAGCATCTATGAAGGCATTTGGCTGTTTACTCTCCCACAGGAGCAGTGGTCTTGCAGCCTTGACAACTGTTAAGTTAGTTTCAGATTAGTTAATCAAACTTGATGCTTCTTGGTTCAACCTCAAAAAAGGCTTGTGGTGTCAGACTAAAGGTGTTGTCCCTCTTCCCTTTTCCCCTCCATTAGATGCTAATGAAATGTATGAGTCTTCCTTACCAACACTGCCATTCTTGACTATCCTGTGGTAGTGTGAGGAGAATTTCAAGGCATTATTTCAAGACCTATGACCTAAAGATGTGATAGGAAATTGCATTTACTGTTTCAATAAAACAGTTCCAGAAGTTAAGGTAAGATGAAGCAAGGCTGTAATGTGGCATCACATGATGATTCCCAGGTAAAACCATATCTTTATGCAGCCAATTGCAACATCTAGGCAAAAATTTTACAGTAAGATACCTATTTCCTGGACAGACCAGTAAATGAAGTGTCACATACCTATACCAGAGCACCCTTTTTATGTACCTTCCATTGTTTCAGTGTTCAGCTTTCCAAAGCAACATTGCAGGCAGTCAGCCGAAGATGCACATTCTCTGAAACCTGAATGTGGATTTTGCCACATGTGCGATTACTTACATCAACTGCTAAGAATAGTTATCGGGCAGGGCCCAAGAGCTATTCATGTCCAGGGCAGTGCAGCTTTTGTCTTTTATGTTACGGAAAATATAAATATCAGCTCGCTCAGACTAAAGGAAGGAAGACCAATTGAAGCATTTTTAGATTTTTCTTTTTTTAAGAGGCAGAACAAAAGTTACTTTGTGCCACTTGTATGACTATACATGGTAAAAGCAAGTAGCCTGTTTTAATGAGTCTTACAGCCTACCTTTTCCATGAAGCTGATTATAACATCCTTAAACATTACTGCAGAATTCTGGGATGGTTCCTGTTTTGTAATTTCATTTATGCTAGAGGTGCCAAAAAGAAAAATTAAAAGGTAATATGGTGGTAAAAAAAAAGAGGATGGAAAACATTTTGATGGGAGGTATGCAGACTGTTTCTAAATGTGATCTATTCAAAATATATGCTAGATGTGATAGATGGGATGAAGTTGCAAAATATCTTGGATACAAAGATAAGAATGTTATCTTATTTAAGACGTTGACAAGGCCTTATAAAAGCAGCACTGCAGAAATATTTGACCTTGGTATGCACTCAAGGTATTACAGCTTGTTAAGTGACTGATAAACTACTCTGGAATTTGGTTGACCTGCTCTAAAAATCTGGTCATCCAAGCATGTAAAACAAAGGGCAGAAGGGAGTGTAGATCCTGATCTTCTCAGAAACATTGTATTTCACTGAAGAAAAAAGTGTCCTTGTGCAAGGAGTTTCTCTGTTTTGAAAGGCTCAGCATAGGGAAGATGTTTGAATTCAGCCTCTTATGCTTTGGTACCATAGTAAGCGTCTGACCCTGCATATTTTGCTTGCTGTTGTTACTGCTGAAGAATTACTGCTCTTCCTGCAGCTCACCATTGAAATTACCATGCTGAATGCATTGAAAACTGCTAGGCACACCAGAAACGCTGATGTAGGTCAGCCTGGCCACCTGTGTTTACTGTTTATGGATTTGGCCCTCAGTAGAGCACTGAGGAAAGCCAGCTGGTTTCCACGTGCATGCAGAATGGACATCTGATTCATAGGCAGACACATGAAAATTCTGTGTTTTGAGGGACTTGCATCCAAAATGTAATTAAATTCTACATCTTGTCAGATACACAAAATGCTGGCAGGGAATCACAGCATAACTTGGGACTGAAGAGGAATCTACTCTGCTCTCCCACTCATGGCAAGGGCAGCAGTGACAGCAGACAAAGTTTTTGGGGGCTTTTATTATCCAGCAATGTCATTTTTCTTTCTGCTAAGCTGGGTTTATTAAGAAGCTGAAATGCAGATGAAGCAATGTGTAGGGTGTGAGAAGGCTCAGTTTGGTTGGTTTTCAGTGTATTGATGGCTCACTTGGTTCTGTTTTTCATGTGTTCCATAGCATGACATGGTCTTGATAACACAGATGATGTTATTTCTCAGAATAACAAGGTAGATACACACTTGTAAATATTAATCAAGAAAGTATGAAGGCATGTAGAGGGAGGAGTTACTGAGAGAGTGAAGCAGTATAAAATTTCTTTAAGTAATTTAGTGAATGTTGTGTAGTCTAGACATGAAAAATACTCATGTCATCTTTAGATACAGATGTCATCATCCCTGTATAGAATATTCCTTTCTAGATCCAGGCAAGAATCTGGCTTTATTTGCAGTGACAGTACTTCTCAATATACTGATTTTTTTCGCTATTTTGGGAGAGCATGGAGAAAGGGCTAGATTTACAGCTAGTATAAATTTCATTATCTCTTCTTGTTGGTGCAGAGAGAGAGAAAGAGTTATTGGAAAACTCTGTGCTGATGTTTTAACCTACTTGGACTCAGTACATGGAAGAATGGATTCCCAGGCACAGTGGTACCTGCTTAATAGCTTTTGAGAAAGAAAATATGGGGATATTTAGGCTTTCATCCAGGAAGGAGTTGAAGGAGAAAAAAAGGAAGTAAAAATCTGAGTGTCCAGGTATATGTCACAGTGGCATCCCAGCCTGCTGGGATGAGATCTGGGTGTCCACCAGGTGCTCCCCCTTCCCTTTCTTTCCTTGTCCCTGTAGTTTGGTATAAAAGACAAGGGAGCTTTGTACCAAAATCCAGTGGGTCTAACTGATCTGCAAGGAAAAAGGATTGGGACTGTGGACTGTTGAACAGGACTGTCTATTCTGTGGTAAAGAAACAGCTTTTGTTGGCAGTGGTGGTGTTCAGTAGTGTGACAAAAATACTCCTGCCTGCCTTAGGAGGAAGGTTATGCATTTATTGGCTAAATGCTGCTTTATCAAAAGTTATTGAGAAGTGTGAGCAAAATTTGTTGTTGGTGGAAGCAGACACATCTCCATCAACTCTGCTGGACTCATACCTACCTGATCTGTATCAGTTTCCTCTCATGAGAGAGCAGCCCAAAAATTCAGAATAGACCTGGAAATACTGACACACCGCATCACAAAAGTAGTATACACTAAATGTCCTGTGCAGCAGGAGGGAAGGAGCAAGAGAAGACAAAAAGGGACTAATATGCTGTGGGGCTGCTTGAGGATAGGGTGGAAAAAGCTACTAAGAATGACAAAATGAAGGGGGTGTCTATACTGGTTTCAAGATGGTTGATAATGGAAAAAGCAGATGAAGTTAGGGTAAATCAGTTTTCTAGAGCAGTACAGTAATAAATACATGAGAGGGGAAAAAAGACAATTAAAAATTAAGACAACAGTTTTGTGGCCATGAGCTCATTTAATTTTCTTTTTTAAATTAAAAAAAAAAAGGAGCAGCCTACTGGGAATTAATGAAACTTTTTAGTGCAGCTGCTTAAGAGTCAGGTAAATAAATTGGCAGCTGTGATTCATGTATGTTCCATACTCTGAGTGAGCTTAATGAATTACAAGCAGTCACTTAACACTAAGTATGAAGAACAAGGATGGAAGCACTACCACAGATTTAGAAGAAACTGAGAAGGAGCAGAGCAGCAAGGTTTACTTCTCCCCTCAGCTGATCTCGTAGAGATAAGCAATTCCTTTGCCTCTTCTTTTCACCCTTCTTGCACAGCAATTTGGGTGACTGCATGGACCAATTAAAGTAACTTAACCTAAAGAAAAGTTGTCTGCAGAGAATAATGGTAATTTTGCAGCTGGGTCAATTCCCCAGTCCAGCGGGGACTGACACAGTGAGAAGGACAGCTTGAGGTTAGGGTGGGAAGGCCAGGAACTAGAAGAGAAACAGAAATGGTTTCACAACTCAGACTGTCAAAACAATGAATGAGCAACCAAGCCTTGGAGAATCTGAAGTTTTACAGCAGATCTCCCTTCTGCATCTTTGCTTTCATCACAGTTTCACTATGAGTGCTATTCTATAGGCTCTCCATGCATGGACCAGATCTGTGGGGAAATTTATTTATTGATGGGTTTGTGTTTTCTCCCTGTTCCTTTGAGCATCAGCAGTGGGAATTAGAAGGAGAGCAAAGTTGGAAGCAAGGAGGATACCCAGAGAGGGGAACAAGTGTTTGAGTTGTCTTCGCTCTATACACCTGCCAGGACAGAAGGATACATAAATGAAGAGATAAAAGAGAACGGGTCATGCTTCCACAGCACAGAATCACATGTTCCTGGAAAGCTACCGTATTTGGCTAATTCCTGTAACAGTGAGTTCTAGTTCAATTCCAGAAAATATTTAGGACATGAACAGAAAAGCAAAAGTTACTTAGTTATTAAAATAACGAACAGGGAAGTATGAGATCAGATTCTGTCACAAGAGCCTGATGTCATCTAAGATGTCACTTCCCTATTCCTTACTTGCCTGTGCCCTCTGAGTCCAAACCCCTAAATGCCTTAAGTGAGCAAGTGCTGTTAGCATGAGTTGCAACCTCTGCAGATAAGCGAGATCGAAAGAAACAGAATTACATTACAAGGAGGGGAAAAACTTCAGTGCATAAAATGTAGCAGAACCTATGAGAGATCACAGATATTTAAATCATGTTTGATGGGATATATGACATGTTCTGTTTTAAATATGTCTAAAATAATTACAGAGTAAATATAGATGGTGTTGGAGAGACAGCCTTTAATGTATGCTATGTGTTTTGTCAGATACTGTTTTCCTTGATTTGACTAAACTATCTGAGCGAGTGTTAGTTTACCCACATACAAATACTGTAACTCTTGCAACAAGTAAGGATTCTAAAGCAACACTGAGTGAACATTTGTCATCAAATTGAGATCTTGCACATTATTGCAGCTGGAGGGAAAGTAGCTTTTCAGCTCTGAAGCAGTGGAGGAAACCTCAAGGCATTTGTGATCAGATTTTTGTCAGAATAACTTAAAAGTACATGCAAACAATTGGAATTACACTACAAATTATTTTTATTGAAGTATATGGTACCAGTTAACCATTTCACACTGTTCACAGTCTAATCAAACCCTCCCTCAGGCCACCTATAGAAATCAGGTCTCTGTGCCCCCTGCATCCTCACAAAATGTAAAGTATCTGTGACATACATGAACTTCTTTTTGGTCTTTTCCTTCCTTTCAGTAATTTTTTCCTCCCCTTTAATTATGCATTCCAAACATGGGTGGTTTTTCCTCATTGTAGGAAAACCATTTTTGCTGAAGTGGCAGCTCAGTAAACTATTGGGAAACAGTCTTGCTGTCCAGAACAGAGCAAAGGATGGTATGACAATGGATGGGTTTTATTTCAGACTTGAGGATTCTGCAGAGGTACCTAGTCTCTATGGAAAACGTCATGCTGGAGAGTATGGTCTTGAATGCTTCTATTTTAGAAAGTTCAGCAACTTGGTAGAGGGCAATCTTTGTGCACCTGAATAGCTGGACAGTGTGAAGGGGATACTTGACAAATGGACAAAAAATCTAAAAGCTACCCTCAGCAGCTGTAACTTGGGTGGTAGGAGATGAGACTAGGAGGCTGCTTTTGGATCGTAATGTGACCTGCTTGCTTCACTTGCCAAATTGTGGAGAGAAGTTCTCTTTGCTCTTTGTATAAAGAATACAGATTGCCACAAGGCAAAATAGGAAGCAAATTAACCTGGCTGAGTGATGGGTCCCTCATAATGAGAAGGAAAGCTCATGCAGGCAATGTGGTTTGAGCATAAATTCTATAACTAGTGATTCTATATATTTAAAATTCTGACTTGCAGATACAGGGGGAAGGGCCCAATCATGCAGTGTGAGATTTGCTATGCAACTAAAGTCTAGGGCTGAGTTTTTAAAAAGGGAGGAGAGTTCTCGAGCATTAGTGAGATTTGCATTCTCAGGTTGTAACTTTAAGGATAACACAAGCCCATAGTGTGGAAACATGAAGAACATTTATAAATGAGGTCTGGCTGTGCCCAAGACAAACATTCAGTCCTGAAGGAAAGAGGAAAAGGGAGAGTCATTATATGGAAATGAGGAAAGGGCATAATGTGGGAGTTGTTGCTACTCTCTTAGATGTAACTAGGTAACTAAGAAAGTGCTTTCTAGAAATCGCTGTTGCTAACATAAGTTGATGAAATGATCCAGCGTTAGTGGCACTGCAGTCACAGAATTACAGACTGATTGAGGCTGGCAGGCATCTCTGGAGGCCTCTTGGTCCATCCTCCTTGCCCAAGCAGGGCCACCAAGAGCCAGATGTCCAGAAACATGAGCAGCCTTCCTATAAACTACATCTTTTATTTGTGGCCTCTAGAGCTCAAACAGGATTTTTGTCCAAGTTCATGCCTTACAGCCTTACCTCACCTGGTACTCAAGCAAAATAAGCAGCAGCAGTAAGCAGGCCCTTTTTCTGAGGTCTCCAATGTTACCAATTACTTCAAAGTAAAGCAACAGTGAGAACATTTTCCTGGTGTCGACAGGGTCATTGTTATGTTTTTCAGAAGGGCTATTTTTATACAGTGACTCATGTTAATGCCTGTTCTGATTTGGTGTTTTTCCATCGTCTCTAAAAACGCAGCAGGATTAATGCATACCCTGTATAATTACACTAACTTCTGGATTTTACCACTATGGACTTTGGCCACAGAGCTGAAAATAGATGGTAACCCCAGTCACAATGCAGGTTTCCTTTGGCAGGGAGGCTTACATAGGTGTTTTTGCCCCTTCCACTCCACAGCTGTGAATTCTCACCTTCGTGTTGCTGCTCCTCAGTTGTTTCAATGAGAGCCATTGTGGGGGTGGCCCCAGAGAAACTGTTATTATCATTTGGAGGGAAAAAGCCAAATATAAAAATGAAAAACCTGGAGTTTTTGAGGGGTTGATTACTTGGATTAGTTTTTTTGAGGACACTTTTAAAATTATGCTCTCTTAGGTACCCAGACTAAGTGTTGCAGTGGCTGTTTTATCAGAGTAATACTAAGCTCCAGCTGCAGGTGGGAGAGGAGCACCTTAGCCCCATGAACAGAATTCTTATGCCCATGTTTGGTGTCACTCTACCTTGAAATAAAAGCATGCACTCTTAGATCTTGCAACACTGTTGTGGAAGCAAATAATTGCATTCAATGGATCAGAAGACTTGCTTCTAGCATGTACATATATTTGTGTGAAAGGGATGGGGGCTGTAGAGCTTAAATCTTTTCTGTTAAAGCACAGCTCTGTCTCCTGGGCAGCAAGAGAAAGGTCTCTGGAGCTGAGCTGAAACAAGCAAGCCAGGACCTGCCTGGAGAGACTGGCCTGATGCCATGCTCTCCAGCTCACTGAAAGGGTGGAGATGTGGAGATGTTGGGCACTTCTCAGTCTCTCGTTTTTTCCTCTTTACCTGAGATCTCTGCTGAGCTGTACTTTGGGTGGCACATGATGTGTAACTCATGGATGAGTTACAGCTCTGGTGTGTAGCTCATACTACATGTTGGATCTGTAGTGGCAGCAGATAAAAGATGTAATTTACAAAAGAACAATTTGTATTACTAGGGCACCAAAGGCTGCCAGTGTCCTGCTGCCAGGCCCTTGACCATTGCAGCTTCTGCCATCCCAGCCATACAGGTTGATACGTGGAAACCAGACAGATGGAAAGTTTGGTGGGTCACAAAGGAGAGAGGTGGAAATACAATTCTTGGTGGGAACAGTCACAGAGGTTGGAATTTTTGAAGCTGCATTTGTGGCATTTGGTCTCTTGTGGAGGTTGAAGCTTCTGCAGCTTTTGTCTTCCTTTTGCCTGCCCTGGGACATTACTACAGGATACGTGGATTAGAGAGCTTGGTGAGGTCAGTGTCTGTGCAGCAGCCTGTCCAGAGGATGTTTATGTCCAACATGTATTTGTTTATGGCTTTTTATTCAAAAAGCCAATTGCTCCTGCTTTTATTTCCAGCAGTAATTAGGAAGCAGATCTAAAGGGGAAGGGCTGACCACACTTAAATGTTGACCTTTTTTGTCAGAATCCAAGCTGAAAATTTAACACTTACATAATTCTGTGGTGATTTTTGCCACCCTAGTGGTAACAGTTAAATAACTTCCTGTGTTTTGATCCTGTGAACGTGTGTGACTTTCCAGATGGTGAGAAGTTTATTGAGCCTGAAATTGAAGGTGACTTTTTTGAGAAATCAGCAAAATAGTAGCACACAATCTTTGCCAGCTCCTTCTTAGCAAGCCTCAAAGCATTTCTTTTGGCATTTTTGTAGAGTCCTGAAAATACAATTGAACACTTCTAGTAGAAAGATGAGCTGCACACTTGTAACAGGGATCTAATCCTGTATAGGATTTTCATTTTCCCTGATATATGGGAGTCATTAAACCTTAGTACATCACAGAAGACTGAAAAGACATTGAAGAGTTGAGTGCTCAAATGAGAAATAATCAGGTGAGGCGCAACTTGGATTTTTAACTGATAAAACTTCTCATCAGTTTTTTGAAAAGGTACTGCAGTTTAAGCAGGTTCCTTTTCTCAAGGTGTAAGATCATTCATCATTCTTGATTAATCTTTTCTCTGAATGTAAATATATTATCATTGTATTTACAGAAGCCAGCTGTAAGAAAAATTGAGTATGGAAAAAAATGAAAAGCTAATCATACAAGAATGAGTAATGTTAGAACTTGTGAGCAAGTGTCTTTATTTTAGAATGGTAGTATCAGCAGGTTTTGTAAACCTGGAGAAGTGCTACTGATCACCAAGTGCTTTTGTATAACAAGCAAATGAGAAAGTAGAGTTAAATTTCTATTAATAGCCTCCTGTTTAAATTACTTGGCTACAAACTTTGTGGAATGAAGCTTGTGGTGTTACAATGCCTTGGAGTTTCACTTATCTGCTGTTCAACTGGCATTGAACCAATACACAGTCAGTTTGAATTTGGAAATTACTTTTACAAAAGTAAATTCTATACCACTTTTCTAGCACTCAGCTCATTCATCAGAGGTCAAGGAGAAAATGCCTTTGCCACCACTGACATGGAGCAATTAGGCTGATAGCCATGAATATGAAAGCTTCTATTTATTGTCCTGTGAGTGCCAAAACAATTGTTCTTTCCAGAGTCTGGATTATCCGTTGGTGGTTAAATGCCTCTGCACATTCTTGTGAAGTACATGGAATAAAGGGGAAATAATGAAAGAAATGTTTGGAATATTTTATTATATACCCCTGTCTTTTTCTCCTCGAGTGCTGGTTTGTAGTTATAGCACAAATGGACACCCATCTGAATACTTAGGCTGCTTAGATTTATTTTTATTTTGACTGCATCTTTTTTACTTGTCGTTTCCAAACTAAACCTCAAAAAAAAGGAGGGAACCATAGTGGGTTCTGAGCTCATCACTCTGATGAAACATTTCAAGCTGAAGGAACTATCCAAAGGTCAACCCCAAAAGATGCTAAGCATATCACCCTCATGTCAGAATTGAAAACTAACATAAGTATAAGCTGCTGCTTC
This sequence comes from Toxostoma redivivum, assembly GCA_013397375.1. Classification (NCBI taxonomy): domain Eukaryota; kingdom Metazoa; phylum Chordata; class Aves; order Passeriformes; family Mimidae; genus Toxostoma; species Toxostoma redivivum. Next base: position 25,501 of record VXBI01012298.1, on the reverse strand, counting down.
TACTTCTTTCCTGATGCTCTCATAATTTAGGCTGAATATTTACATGGTGCATTTCAGTAACTGGAGCATATTTGCCAGAAGCAATTGATTCTTCTGGTAAATGACAGCAGTGCAATTGATTGCACTGGACATTCCAGATCAAACTGAATCATGGTGTGTGCCTGTCTCTATTGTTTATACATGCCTGCATAGATCCAGTCCAAACATTTGTTATAAGAGGAGAAGAAAAAATAGTTTCTTCTCTTGCATATTGTATATACAAATTTAATTTTGTAGAATGCAGGTTGTTTACTGTCCCAATCTCACTGAAGATGGTGTTATATGGAAATTGCTCCTCTTGCATAAAAGAGAATTATACTGTGCATATGCTTTCATAATTAGCTGAGATGTGGTCTATTTAAACAAAATAACTGAAGCACTGATACAATGCATAAGTTTTTCCTCATTCAACGCCCCAGTTGCCATTCTAACAGCACTTGAATTAGTGACTTAAATACTATGAAAACCAGCATGCATGAAGGTGGAAAAAAATGCTTTTTTCCTGGCCATGAAGTTTCGTATTTTTTTAAGAATGTGATACAATTGTCAGCTTCAGCCAATCTCCCATTCTTCCACACAGCTCAACTGCATTTTTCTGCTGATTCCCTGTGTTGGTGCAAGCAGTCACGGGACTCACAAGGCCTCACCAGGCTGACTATTCTAACATGCAAGGTTAGATTCACATCACATCAGTAAAATGATGCTGCTCTCACTGTATGGCTGCACTTTGTTGATGCAAAGTAGGGAAGAGTAATGCATGACCATGTAGACAAGAGGAATAGCAATGCCCTTTGGAGGTTTTAGAGCAATGGATGTCAATTTCTCCCCTCTTGCAAAGTGTAACTGCTCCCTTCTTTGGGCATACAGGATGTGATGTGTGGGTGGTACAGCAATGGGTGCTGTTTGAGTTTTAGGGTGCTCCTTGTAAGAGCAAAAGGTGTTTTTTTCTAGCGGCGGTGGTGTTCGTATCCTGCATCAGCAGAATGCCTTCAAGGAGGCACAGGGTGACTGAATGATCCTGTACTCTTCCCTCTAGGGTTATGCCCCTGGATTCCAATTCCTTCCCTTACCTCATGCCATCAGCAGCAGTTTTATCTCTTGGAGGGTGTCTTCATGCTCAGTCACTGACTGAGCTGCCATCAGAAAATACCTTGAGACGAGTTAGTGTTTCTTTCCTTTCCAAATTACAAAATGCATATATAATACTGTGCTGCTTCTGGTTCTAAATAAAAGGAAATTAGGTGTTTGGAATTGTTAAACAACTGCCATACAAGACCACTAAAGTAGCAGCAGCTCTTAAATAGCATGAAAATAGAAGCAAATATGATTCAATAAATCTTTTTTTTTTTTCCTTTCCCCTTCTACAGGAATATTTTTACCCGAAATACTTGGGTGAGTTGCAGCTTTTATTTTCACTTTGTGGGAGTGCTGGCATGTGCCTAACACTGGAGCTTGTCACAGCTGAAGCCTCGGCTAAGGAAAGTAATGGAAATCTGATTGCAATAAACATGCATTGCTAACTTTTAATATAGACTTTCTGTTCCTTATTGTACTTTGAGGTGTATGTTTTTACTTTATGTGTACATTTGCAGACAGAGATGCTTTATGTGTTTTCTGCATGTTAAAATATTGATGTTGCATATACGTCTGTGGCTTGCAGTGTTATGAAATAATTTGTAATTTTCCACCTTTTTCCCTTTTAAATTAAGTTAGTTATTAACTAATCTTCTTTAAAAATAAAAAAGATGCCTGATTGAATTACTGGCTTATTTTATTGACTGTATCATAGTCATGGCATACTGTTTTCTATTAATGTTTAATACGTTGTACTAAAGATCACAAATGGCACAGTGGGAGAAAAAAAAAGTGCTTTTTAGATATTTTAAGAAGTTTAGTTTGTCAAATTGGAGCAGCTACTACCATAGTTTTAGAATCATAGTAGCATCTGGTTAAGTGATCATCCTCTTCAAATGGCTTTTAATTGCTGTACATCAAAGCTAAAAAATTTTCATGAACTTCAGAACTTTAAGGCGTCTGGGAGATCATAATATTGCACAGATTTTGCATCTGTCTTCCAAATCCTTGCAGGCCAGGTATCATTTTACATGCTTTGAACAGCTGTCTTTCACCACTGTAACAATAACAATTTCAATTTCTGTTTTTCAGCTTGTATTCAGAAATATGGGTCACCGTATACGAGAAATCCAGATTTCCTTACATGTGTTCATAGTAAGCATTTTTGGTTTTTATATTGTAGTAAATGTTCTCTTATTCTACCTGAAGGTATGGGACTAGCTCGGCCATCTCTGACTTTGGTAGTATTTCAATACTGATCTTCCTATTCTCAAGGTTTAAGACTCCATACCACTAAACAAAATCTTTTCCATTTTGTAACCTAATGCCATCTTGCTGTCATGTTTTAGTGCTTTGATACTGTATGATGCAAGTTTCTTTCCCACCAGTTTCCCAAGGTTTGAATAATATGAGAAGCAAGAGGGATAAGAAATAGGAGGTACCATAAGGCTGTACACTATCCCTCATTTGGCCCCTCCTTTTCTATTCTCTTGAAAGCTAGCTTTGGCTCACTCCATTAAAGAACCTCAAGAAAAGTTTAAAGTCAAACAACGTTTATGTCAGCCTTCTTTACATTGAGAGATCAGTTTCATGTATCATGTGACTATGCTTGGAATATTGCTACCTTTAAAACCTCAAATCAGTTCAGAAGCCAAGCTGATAACTTTGTAGAGAATGAAGAGTTTTTTTGTCCTTCACTAACACTAGAGAAGAGAATTTAATGAATTCTTCTAATATATTTCTAGTTGCCTTAGCTATGCCAAAGGTAGAAAACTGCATAAATATTTTAAATATGTGAGCAGCTCAAAGGTGGAGAAAATCAGATGTATGTATATTTATTTTCTTTTTAGCCCTGGATTTCAGTCTTTTATAGTGATCAAGTTTAATTAGTCAGGTGTTCATACAAGTGCTACTAAAGCAGGATCAGTATTTAGTCAACTTTTCACATTTATAAACTGCATTAAAACAACCTTTTTAATGAGTTCCAAGCTTAATAAGTAGTGTGTGAAGAATTTCCCTCACATATTGCAGAGTATCAGTTATGGATGTTGAGTGCTTCGAACTGGGAATTCTCAGAACTGTGGTACATGTGCTGGCTGCACTATGCCAGCTACTCCAAAGTGGGATATGAGGCTGAATGCTTACATGTACTTGTGCATGTGGCACAGCAAAGAGGCAGGAGTTTCTGCTGAAAATGGTGATATTGACTGGCAGCACTTGTTCCAAACAGCTGATCAGTGTCTCAGAAATGAGAGTCTAAAGGGTAGTGATGAAAAAAATCTGAAAAATAAAAGCTGAATAATTGTTTTTAGGGATTTCTGCCCATTGCAGATGCAGTGGTTTGGAAGGAAAATTATAATATTTTCCCCCATTAAAATAGTAAAAGGTTTTTAAATGGCTGAGTTTTGGCTAGCCGTCATCAAATCACAGGAGAAGTAACAGAGAAAGAGCCTGAAATGCACTTGGAGGAATGACAGGCTTCGTGCTTGGCCAATTCTAGCGTGTCTCTTAATTTTTCACAGATGCTGCCAAAAGACTATATAGCTCTATGGGTTTGTGCCTGTAAGACACTTCTAAACTTTATTTCTTAACAGCCTTTCTCCTCTCAAAACAAGGTAGTGGAAGGTTCTTTTAACCCGGTGTACAATAACACTGAACAACCTAAGGGCTGGAGGGTGATTAACTGCACTAGTTTATACTGGAAATAAGGTAGAAACTTTGACAGTGATTAGACAGCTTATTAGACAGAATATGTGAGGATTCCTAATTTCATAAACTCTTGAGATCAGGCTACAGCTAGGATTCAGCTCCAGATTCAGAGGATTCGATACAGTGTGTGAATAGGTATTTCCAGCACTGGTGCTTGCATGAGCAGTATTCCCATCAGAGTTAGCAGAGAGTTAAACTCCTCTGGTTCTAGAGGGATTTCCCGCAACCAAACCCTGTCTGCTCTGGGGAGACCTGAGTCCCTCTACAGACTCTGTTTATTGTACTATCTCCACTGACTGCCATCAGTATTTATAATTGCTTTGCAAATAGATGCATACTTTACACATGGATATCTATATCTTCTCTGCATATCTGTATCTTTTTCTAAAAGGCATCCTGCAGGTCATCTAGGAATTAAGGAATTGGTTCTGCAAGGCTTTGGAAAACTCTACAGGACTTTTGGGAAATGAGACTTCATATGGCCTTAAAAAACACAATCAGATTTTTGTTAGGTCACATATGCCCAGTTTTTACTATTAAATTACTGAGTGTAATATTATTTGCAGCCTAGTATTTTATGAACTTTCAACATGAACCATTTTGTGGGTATCAAAAAATAAATTCACAGAACAAAGTAATGAACAGAAAGTAACAGCAAGCATAAGCGAAGTCTTATTTCCATACAGATTTCAAATATAGAATTGGTAGTTCTATTCTCTGTCTGTACTCATGAGTTTCATAGGTGCTATCAGACACAGCTCAAAACCCATTAAAAGGTCATGCTCATCACTACTTTTAACAGTTTTACTAAAATCTCTCATGTAAATGAATGAAAACAAAAGCTCAATTTTTGCTTTTGCAATGGTTTCAATAAGGAGCACCTTCTATGAAGGCAGCAGAATTACACAACTGTGAAGCCACCAGAAGAGTATAAGAGTGTGTCTTATGTTCTCAAACTCTCGTGATAAGAGGGAGCAAACAATCAGCACAGTGTTGATGTGATAGAAATCTCTGTGGTTATCCATGGATTATACCATGGGTTGTTACCCTGCTGGGCAGTGTTACTGCCATCTGGCTCTGCAAAGGCATGTCAGAATCCAGTCTGAGGGGAATGGATGTATCCACAGAAACCTGTGGATATATCTGATAAGTTGTGCATAACCCTGTTGACTTGATTGGCTTATCAAATTACTGAAAACACTGCCATATTTAGGAGGCTTGGTGTGTATTGCTAAAAAGCAAAAATACTTGGCTTACTAAGCCATTCTGTTTAATGTACACATTCTGATCTGTCTAGGAAAAGGAACATCCTGGACAGACTTGCTCTATTGTGGCTCTTTGCCACCTTAACCTGGCCTCTCTTCCCCCAGCTCCTCCACCTCCAGCAGTGTATAAGCTGGGCAGGGATTTATTGGGAGGTGTTCTTTGTTTTGTGACCTGGCCTCTTTGGCTGTGGCTTTGCCCCAGCTCTGCTTATCTGGAAGGTTTTGTCTGAACATCTGGAAAGCTTTTTCACTGTGAGAGTGAACCAGAACTGGCACAGGTTGCCCAGGGAGCTTGTGGAGTCACCATCTCTGGTATAACCGAAAGCCTTCTGGCCATGGTCCCGAGCAACTGGCTGTAGGTGGCCCTGCTTGAGCAGAGAGATCACACAAGTGACCTCCAGAGATGCCTGCCAACCTCAACCACCTCAGATTTAAATCCAAAACAGTCAGTGCAAATAAAAATGCTGTTCAGTGCTTAATGAGACATCAAATGGAGCTGCTACTGCCTACACTCACAGAAGTGTTAAAGTTCTTTCAAAGCAGCTTGTCATTACAGTGATTTTCAGGATCACACGGAGGAAGCTAAGAAGAGACATGTAGAAGTAGAATAATTCTGACAAAAGTAGAAGTCTTAACTTTTCTCAGTTTGTGAAGCCTGATAGGGCTGCTAATCTACAAACAGTTCCACTCCTAAAAGCCTTCCTGCCATTCTACAAAGTAATTTTTCAGAATATCAAGAGTCTGTACCAGACTCAGCAGAGCCAGTGCATGGAAACCAATAGAGGTCTTTTCTGCTGCTGCTCACTTAATGTGTACACTCTGGGCATTTCAAATGCTGAGAGGAGATATGTGGGAAGAAAGGCTCTTGAAATGGTGACCTTTGCAATCTGCAAAATGAGCTTCTGCACTCTTCCTTCTGGTTAAAGTTGTGGAAACAGTTAACACACTGATGTTTTTGAAGACCACTGATCTAGAACACTGATATTATCAGGCTACTATTACATGATAGCTACCAACTCACTTTTTTGTGGAAACTAGGGTATTCTGTCACCCTTCCTTTAGCTACCCCTGTGAAGCACTGTCCCTGGGTGTTGTGCAGGTAAGTAGGTCGGTAAATTTGGACAGGTGACTACAGTTGGTAAGTAGTTAGTTACATGATACTTTGAGATTTATTTCTTCAGTCATTCCCTAAGTGTGGTGACTACTCCCCTGCTGGTTCTTTCAGATGGGAAAACTCATTGTCAGATCCTGAAACTTATCTTAAAATCCCCATAGGAATATTGTACTCTTTCTAAACTGGATTTATGGTTTTCTTTCCTTGGCTGTTGATATATGGGTATTCCTTTTTTTATTTTCATTCTATGTAATAGAAAAGATCTAACAAAAATTTCATTTGTAAACTTTTGCTAGCCAGAAATCTATCAGCCCTTGTAAGATCCTCAGTTGAACTAACAAAAGTGATTGAAAAGAGTACCCATCCTTTATTGAGTACTTTAGTTGATACTGCTTTTTTTTTTTTTCTCAAAAATTAATGAGAGTAGATAAATAAGCTACTTTGAGTTGTTTCTTTCAGGATGTGTCCTTCAGATATGGGGGTGGTAACTCACTCCCTTTCGCAATGAAGCAAATTACACTGTATGTGCTCTGCAGAATTCCTGGCACAGCTTGTTTGGCATGTGAGCACTAAGAATTAGCTTATAGTTGTGCCAGGTGCAAGTATTTTTGAGTGATTCCCTAATACTGTTTGAGCTTCCCATCTGCTAATGAGAATGAAACATCTGGTTCTCAGTGACTTCAATGTATTGTTCTGTTTTGTTTTGGTTTTTTTATTCCTTGTGTAAATCAGATTTGCCAAACCAGTGTTCTCCCAATCCTTGTCACAAAGAAGGGACCATCAAATGCGAGGATCTCAAGGGGGATTTCTATTGTGAATGCAAGCATGGCTGGCAGGGAAAAAAATGTGAAAAAGGTAATTTGGTTTCATTATCTTTTATTCTTGTAACAAAGATATTTTGGGTTTTGCTGTATTCTCAAATGGTCTCTGATACAGTGCTGCACAACTCAAAAGTCACAGAATTGAACCTGGATTACACACTGCTCATGTGTAATCCCTTCTGAGAAACAGGTATTTTTTTCACATCAACATTTTTATATGACTTTAGTAGAGCTCAGCTTGATCTTGACAAGATAATCCAAGAAGTTATGGTCCAGCATTCTGCTCCACCCCTCTGAAAGCAGCAGCAGAAATAGAGTAGTAGTGGCTTTTCAAGCAGAACTGCATCAGCTGCTGCTGTGAACCCTAGTGTAACAGATCACAGACTGCAGAACCAGAGAAGCTGGCCCATCTTCCCATTAGCATCCCTGCAGTGGGAACAATGACTTCCAAGTCAAGTTGAGGTCTTGAGTCTGATGACACACAAACTGTTAAAATTAGTCTGTTAAAGCCTCCTTGTTCCATGTCCACTTAATTCCACATATTCCATTGGTGTATTTCCATCACCTCAGAAGAGCATTTCAGACAGAAACTACTTGTGCAAGAAGTTCCAGCTGCCCACAGAGCTTTCTGTACAAGTTATCATCCCTCCTCTTGTTTTCTGGTTTCTTTGTCTTGTTTTTTCTTCTGCCTGCAAGGCATCCTGTCAGGGCCACTGCTTTTTTGCTTGCCAGTAGTAAGTAATGACTAGAAATTGTATTCAGCCAATCCAGAATTGTGGCAACCAAGACAGCCCGAGTTCCAAGCCTTTCCTTCTCATGTAAATATTGTGATGAGTTTATTGGATCACTCAAGCATCTTATTTAATCAATTCAGAAAGCAGACCAGTCAGTATCCAGCTGGCTTTGAGAGCTCAGACACTGATCAGTCTGAAGCATATTTCCTTATTTTCTAATAAAATGCTATAACATGCTGTTCTACCCATCAGCTAACTCTGGAGTCCCATAGACAAGCAAGACTTAATGAGCAGGTAGGGTAGATTGAGAGTGAGGCTTTTGCTGCCAACTTCGTGGGGCACAGTTAAGCTCACAAGATTCAGCAGGTGTGAACTTGGAACTTCCTGTGTTCTCATGACTTCTGTAATAGTAACAATATAGTGTTCCTGTTTTATTTAAAGCTTTTGTCCTGAACTTACTGGCCATAGCATAATTTTAGTACTTAGTTAGGATATAAAATACATAGCCAGTTTGCTTCTGCAAACAAGCTTCTTTGCCTCCACAAAAGATACTTTTAGGTGTTCTCAGAGCTGTGAAGGAGATACTATTCAGTTACAGATCCTTCTCTTCCCCCCTCCCTTTTTTTCTAAAGTTAAACAAACAAGCTTATATGCACAAACTGTTAGAATGAAATCTTTGTGCTTTTTGTTAACACTGTGTTGCAACTCTAATACTGTTTCTTGTTTGGTCTTTGTCCTTCCCAATGCCTATTCCACTCTCACCCTGTAGATTATTTACAGATGTGAAAAGCTGACTGTGACACTTTCTTTTGATGTAGATATTGATGAATGCAGAACACAGAACGGCGGCTGTAACCAGCTCTGCCTCAACAAGCTAGGCAGCTTCCGCTGCTCATGCTACAGTGGTTATGCTCTTAAAGACAGCAAAATATGTGAAGGTAAGCTTTGCTGGGACTCTCAGTCTGCTTCAGGGGGGATGCTTTGTGACTTGAGTCTGGACAGCTGAGTTGCCTTGAGCAGTCTGGTTCTTCTCCCTAGCCCAGCAGAAACTTGCTGGTAGCTCCTCTCAGCTTTACTCCACTGAGGTTGTGCTGGGTGTTCCAGCCAGCCTACATGCCTGGGCTTGTCAGCAGTTGGACATGATGCTCTCAAAAGCATAACACAGGCGTGATTCATGGAGGATTTGTGGCTTGGATTGTGCTAAATTGGTTTGGTTGATCAGTCCTCATATCCTGACATTGAGAGGAGGCAGTGCTGGCCAGATGTGTTGTTATGATTCTTTCCAGTCTCACAGTGTTGTAGTATATGAGCCATTTGTTTTTCTTTTGTGTGTTACTTATTTTATTTTTATAGATTTGGATGTGTGCAGCAGCTAATGAATTCAGATAGATACAGATGGCTAAATTCACTGCAACACAATATTAATAGGTGTAGAAAGGCCCTAGCAAAGTTTGGCAGCTATTTATTTTGGCAGCTGAGAACAGAAGGTGAGGACCTGAAGTTTCTGATTGAAACTGCTGAATGAATTTACATAATCAAAACTTAAGCAACTGAGATTTTAAAAGTTAAGAAACTGCATGCTGAGACAGACTCAATAACTCAACAACAGGTGACTCTTAAAGTTACGTTTATCTTACAAAAAAAGGTATATATATCTCTTAGAGATGGATGTGATGACATATTTCTAAACAACTTGCATACATAATCTGAACAACTTATTAATGGAACTGATGCCTGGAAAGGCTGACCTGGAACAGAGACTAGACAGAGCAAAAGGAATAAAATAGATATTTATTGAAAGGATACACTTTGGGCAGTGAAAAAAGAAAAAGAGCAAGATTTTGTTTCCATGTCACTTCCATTCTAAAAAGTGATGACTGTACAGATTACATGGTATCCCTTCCTAATGGGAGCAGCAACTTAGAAGAGCCAATTTCACTTTTGAATTGTCCTCTGATGCCAGTCAGCATGGACAGGTGGATGGTGAGGGGCTCACATATGTGTTTGTTTTCCTATGTATGTACATTTGTTCCATACCCTAGTACTGTCTCCTAGAGAACTGTGAGCACCACAATATAAGCATTCTGTAGCTTCAAGATGTGACCTTCCAGCTGCTGAGATTACTGCCAGATGTGGTTATTGATAGCTCAGATTTATCATTACATTTGGACTTTTTTTTTGTTTGTTGCTGTCATCATGAGCATACACACAAAATTTCCCTCTTGTCTTGATTTGTAGGCTAAGCTACACAGAGTACTCAGCCAGTTCACTCATAAAGTGGGAAAATCAACAAGAGAAATGTGTAACTGTAGTTTTAACACATACTAGAAAGCAAAAGTAAATATTAAACTCTCAGTATACTGCAAATGTTTTGTCAACACTGTGACTCTGCAGGGTGTTAGTTAACATGTGAGGAAAACAGTCAGGCTTTTTTTATGGACTTCCAGTTCCAGTTCATTGCTTGCCTGCCCTTATGGCAAAACCCCACTTCTCCCTGGCATGGCTTGTTCTCTGTTACAAATTGAGCTGTTTCAATTCTCCTTTGCCGCTACAGACCAGCAGATTTAGATCTTATCTTTGTAAATATATGAAAAATTTATTGTTTGCGTGTCTGAGGACGCCAAACAGAAATCTCTGAAGTGCCACAGGCTGAGTGTTCCTTCAGTGTTTCAGTAAAATTCATGCTGCCTCTCCTAAGTTTCTGCCTGTTGCATTTTTTAACCTGCAGTTTCAGCCGCCCTGATTGGGGAGAGCAGGGCTTTTTGGTTTTGTGGTAGTTGTTTTGTTTTATAGTTTGTCTCCTGGTTCACTTTGCATTGTTTTTTCCAACAGTGGTTAATGGCTTAAGCTAAAAAGACCAACTGATTTTTGAAGTCTGAAGTCACTTCTGATAGCTAGCTAATCCTAAAAGTAGATTCATAAAGATACTGCTTTTTCAGTTTCCAAAAATACACAGGGATTTCCTTGCCCTAAGCTCACTCCATGTGAACAGTGAAGTTATTATACTTCTCTGAAGTTGTGTTGTTTAATTGCTTGTTTTGCAGACATAGATGAATGCACAGCATCAGCAGACATCTGTGGAGAAGCTCATTGTAAAAATTTAATAAGCTCATATGAATGTCTTTGTGATACAGGCTACAAGTATGATGACCTGAGAAAAACTTGCCAGGGTAAGCCCAAGAAATACGTTAGCATTTAATATATAATTCAAATCTGTAGAATCCCAGAAATTTAGTTTCAGGCTTCAGTAAAAGCTTTTTTTTAATTTGTTTTTTAATCTTGCTTACACACTGGAGTTCTGTTCCCTTTCCCTAGTTGGGAGTAAGTTTGCAGCTTGCAGCCACCTTTGAGTTCATTGAGCTTGCTGTCATCTTTGAGTTCAGTGAGTTTGCAGTCATCTTTGATTATTTGAATCAAGCTGTACAAGCCAAAGTATTGAGATTTCTTGAAATTTCAACAAGTGCAAGATCTGATGAAAGCTCAGAAGCATCTATGCATGTTGTTGTCTCTTTTCATAAGACAAGAAAAGTTACAGAGCAGTAACTCTTTTCAAAACCTGTCTTGTGATATATTACTCTGAACTGGGAACTCAATATGTACTGGAACCATGCACAGTTCTGCTGGCTACACTGCTGCAAGCTTTATCAACAGAGTAAGTTTTGAAAGTGTTCCAAAACCAGCATTGTTCCCTGCCTTTTGTCTAAGTTAACGTAATGACTCAAATCACACTCCAGCCAGTCCTGTTGGACATTAAGTGTTAAACTCCGCCTAAGAGATCCCTGTGGGCTGTCACAGTCTGCTTTCCTGCATTTGTTTGTGAACAAGATGAAAAATAGCCGAAGAAGAGAGAAAACAGTGAATGAGAAGTTCAGGTTTTATATGCAGTCCCTGACTGCAAGGAGCAGCAGCCAGTCAGTACAGGCATAGCGGAAGGGGCCTGAAGGGAGAAAGTCTTGTCTAGAAGTTAAAGACCAGGGCTCTGCTCCAGCAGACAAGTAGTTGAGCTCTGCTTCCAGTCTTCCCACTGACTTGCTATGTATCTTTGGGCAGCTGGAATCTGTCTATGAAAACAGATTTCACAGAATAAGCTGAGTTGGAAGGCACCCACAAGGATCCAAGGATTGAGTCTAACTCCCAGCCCTTCATAGCACCGTTCCCAAGAGTCACACCATGTGCCCAAGACCATTGACCAAATGCTTCTTGAACTCTGTCAGGCTTGATGCTGTGACCACTTCTCTGGGGAGCCTGTTCCAGGCTGTTTCTCATATCCAACTTAAACCTCCCCTGACACTACTTCTGCCCATTCCCTCAGTTCTGTCATGTTTAAACAAACTCAGTGTTTTTGTCTCTCTTCTTGGCTGGTCTTGTGCAGATATAGATGAATGTGAAGAAAAGCTCTGTGAACAGACCTGTGTCAATTCACCAGGGAGTTACACCTGTCATTGTGATGGCAGAGGGGGAGTGAAACTTTCCCAGGACATGAACACATGTGAGGTATGTCAGTGTTCATTGCTGTAACTGCAAACAGACCTTTACTTTACAGCGTTCTCTTTCAGCTGTGTGAGGAGAATAAGCACTCAGAAATGTGTTTTGATTATAGAACATCATACCATGTGTGCCTTTTGCTGTTGGAAGGAGTATTAAATCCTTGCACCTGGGGAGGATGTTCAGCGGCACTCCTGTTATCAGGCTGCGCTTCAAAAGGAAACAACTGACGAGGTGAGGACAATTTAGAATGACAGTGAAATGATTTGACAGGCTTTGATGCATGCATGGGAGTTGTTACAATAATAATTGACTCTACATTTATCGTTATTTGCTTGGATTATGAAGTCCTGTAAGGCTAATATTACCTAAACCAGTAATTAAGAAAGAGGCAGCCTTGACCACAGAGCTGTTAGGATAATTACTGAAACAGTGTGTTGTATTCTTTATTCTTGATGATGTTTTAAAAGCTGTATTCACATCTTAAGGCTTTCAGGACTGCATTAAAAGCTAATATGTTTTAACAGAACTTTAGAGCTGCTAGAATTGATGCTATCTGTATGGAAAGTACTCTGTGGTTTTTGAACTCTGCATAACTAATTTATTTCTTGGCACCTGTGCGGTCAGACTTGTGGCTGAGTTCGACTTTAGAACCTTTGATCCTGAAGGTATCCTTTTCTTTGCTGGAGGCCATCAAGACAGCTCATGGATAGTGTTGGCTTTGCGCAAGGGACGGCTGGAGCTGCAGCTGAAATACAACGGCATCGGCCGCGTGACCAGCACTGGGCCACTCATCAACCATGGCATGTGGCAAACGGTGAGCACAGACCCCTGCTGAGGTCTCACTCCTTCTTGGCTTCTTTGGGATGTGCTCATCCAGTGCAGACAGACTTTGTGTATTCTTGGGAAAATGCTTTTCCAAACTATCTATCCATGCATGCCACTACGTTATGCATTCTAAGGTCAGAATGGGATATATTTCCTAATAAATTGAATTATACTTTGTATCCATTGTAATATAGACTGCATCTCTAATTTGCACAACCAGAGCAACCACTTGCACAAACAGTGCCTTTAAGATGCAGTAGGGCTAAGATGACTTCACGTCAGTTCAAGAAGATGCCCTCTGGGTGAGGGCTGGAAGTGAGTAAGAGGAAGGAACTCTGTTCTTTTAAGAAAGTTTCCAAGTGTGTTTGGGGTGGTGGGTGTGTGGTTGCTTTTGCTTATTTGTTCATTTGTTTAGTCACAGACCTCAGATTTTCTGAGGCCTTGACAAATCTCTTATGCTACAATATACTTTTTATACTGTTTATCAACAAACCAGTTCCTTTGTAAAGATATGTGGTCTATTATAGAATCATAGAATTCCAAAAAAGGTTGGAAGAAACATCTAAAATCATCAAGTCCACCTGGCAACCCAGCATTACCATTGTAACCCCTAAAGCATCTTTTTATTGATACCATAATGCTAGCAACCTCATGAGATTGTAAGGTTTGTAAGGGTTCATGCTCTTCTTGGCACTCTCACAGAACACTGCCTGGTGATTTTGGGAGTGTTACGGTTGTTGCCATTTGTGTCAGGATCATGAAAATCATCCTGCAGTGTGATCTACACTAGATGAGACTGTATACATGCTTTCTCATTTCTGGCTTTTCCTCTCTTTTCATTTTTTCTTATTTAATTAGTTCTTTTAACATTTAAGTTGACATGCCTCTTGGACGGTGGGTGGAAAGTTCTCAGCTAACTCACATATGAGACAAATGGTACTGGTAACTGTAAATCATTTTCTGGTTTACATTTTTCAGTATATAAAAACTCAAAATTACACATTAAAGAAATAAGCAAGGTGGAAAAAAATTGTTTCTAATTAATAAAGGAACTATCAACTACTGGCATTTGTTAATGTTTCCAGCAGATGAGATGATGTTTGGTTCAGTTCCTTTAATGTCAGCAAAACAATTTTAGATTCCAAATGGAGAACTGTTGAGGTTCAGTGTAGCTGTAGATAAAATATCTGACATGCTGTATCTTTACATATAAGAATAGCTACAAGCCAGTTCTTACTGAATTTTATGATAAGAGTTGTTCTGCTAATTTTAAATATGACAATTGTAATTGTCTGCAAAGAGAGGATAGTGACAGAGGATGTGAAAAGCAGAGTGGATGCCACTGGGGTAACTTGGGAGTCACAAAAATCAGCAGTTACCAAGCTAATTCATTTAACACAGGAGCTAACATACTTGTTAAGTGCCAGACCTCATTATGAGATAATTCCAAACTACCTCTTATTAGTTTGAGGGGACACAACTGAAATGTATTTTCTTCAGGGAGAGAAGGCTGTGTGATAAGTGTCATGTTTAGGCAAGAATTAAATGTCTCCTGCCAGCTGTCAGTGTCAGGGCTCCTATCCCCAGGTATCATCCTAACCAAGAAATTGCCTGGCTGAGTGACTGCAGAAATGCACTGTGCATATTTTCTGAGAGATTGTGTAAATCTCCCAGAAATCTTTCCCCAAGGCTTTTTGGGACAGTACAGACCAAGCTGTGGGTGATGCGTGGGGCAGCTGGGCAGGACTCACCTGATGGGGTGGGGCAGCCAGGGGTGCTGCCCCGCAGCCCTGCAGTGGGCTGAGCAGGGCTGGGCAGCTGCCAGAGACATAGATAGTATGGCACAAGTGGAGGAGAGAGCATCATGCAGTGCTGGCACAGGAATGTGTGCCTGGAGCAGGTCAGTGGCCATCATTCTGGTGACTGACTCCCAAAGTGAAACAGTGCAGTGCTGATACTGTCCCAAAGCAGAAGGATTTACCCAACATGGACAAACAGCAGCAGGAGGAAGGAGCCTTTAGTCTCTTGACTTCATAGTTTATACCTTTGAGACCTGGGACCTTGCGTGGTTTGCTGTGGGGCTGTTGATTTCTCCTTTCTCTGCTGTATTTTCTTGTCTCTTGCTTTCACCCTAGAGATATTTGGCTCTCTTCTGTTTGACATCTAGTGTCACACACCTCTAAATGCAATTTAATCTATATGTCTCAGTGATACGACTATAAATATGTTCCTACATTTTATCCCCTCCTTAATTTCTCTGGTTTTCTCTGTCTGGCATGGTTTTTAATTTAGGAAATCCCGTTCAAGGATTTCTTTTTACTGTCTCCTATTATAAAACATTCAGCCACACATTTCATTTTAAGCATGGACTTGTGTGTATTTTGCAGCCTCACTTTCTATGAAGCACAACCCCAACAATCTTCAGACGTCACAGCCCAGGCTCAGGTGCAGTTGTGAGCTTTAGTCTGGACTTCAGTATGCACAGAATCAAGCCCTTAGTTTTGGTTAGATCTTAACCAGAGGACTTTGGATACTGGAGAGAACTTCATATAGGTTGTGAGAAAATAGCAATTTTACTATTTAACTTTCAGCAGATGGAAAAACAATTAGTATTTAAAAGCAAAATGTATGAAAAAGCAGCATTCTCATCTCTTGAGCAAAAGTTGCATACTTTAAAGGAAATGCAATGGCATTTTCAAAACTTCAGGCCAATATTTCTACCTAGATATTTTCTCTGGTGTTAATCCTTCCTAAGATCTTTTGAAATGAGCATTGAACCAGCATTGAAAACACAAACAAGCAAACCTCAGGAAAGACTTTTAATGTGGTCATTTGTGTGTAATCCAGCTGGATGAAGTGGCACGTATGAAATTATGATAGTAGAGAATGCACTCGCCTTCTGTTTGTTTTTCATGTCCAAAAACAGTCATCATTTTGTCTTATTTTTGGTGTTCAGTTTGGTATTGCTCTGAGGACACAGTCTGGTTAGCAAAAATAATAACTTACCTGCACTGTTAAATGTCAGGGCTGAAAGTGAAGCAATCACAAGATTGGTATTTGGTTTTAACCCTGCAGCTGACTGTAGGTCTGTCCCTTTTCAGTGCTGTCCACTTCCTTTTCAGCAAACAGAGGACAGGCTAGCTATGTGCTGTGAGCTATCCAGGGCATGAATCCAAAACACAAAGCTGCCTGCCTGTATGGCTAACCATATGGGAACCCTTAGCTATGAGAACTGTCCTCCTGAATGTCCCCAGGCCATGGTGGCAGGCAGCAAGTAGCTTCTTGCCACAGGAGAATTGGAGCAGGATGCTAACTACTGAAATGTTTCCTCTTTCAGCTTATATGTGATGGTGCACCAGCAGTTAAGCTTTGACTCTAAGAAGCAGGAGCTTAAAGAGCCAGAGGGCATTGTAAAGTAGGCAGAATGTAATTTCCTAAACTGAAATCTGTTGAGAATTCCCACAGGGATTAACCCCTTCTCTTATGGAAGTTATCACTGATTTGGGTTTGCTTGTATTAAAGATCAGATGCAGCTAAGAACTCAGGATTTTTTTAAAAATTATTTTTATGTTATTTCTTGCTGTAAAATCTAATAAAATTTTAGAAGGCCCTGTACTCTGGTGGCCCTGTAAGTAGCAGTATTTCTTCCCAGTATGGGCACTGCTGCTGTTGGCTTTTCCCAGTTCCTGTTAGCTCTGTGTCTGCCCACTGTCTGTGCCAGGAGCAGGGAGATGGTCTGTGCCAGCTCCTTGTGGCACTCCACAGCCCAGAGCATTAGGGCAGTGGTGACCATGACACTGAGCAGAGGTGTTTGTGTGAACATTTGGCTACACTGCTTGGGTAGCTCAGCCAGTTGGGCTGCCAGGAGCTGTGGACTTATGTTCCCACACACTGAATGGGCTTTACAGCAATCCAATACCCAAAAAAAGCCTGTTTGAGACTGGCTCTCATGTCTCCATGGAATGCAGTCTGGAGATGTAGGTGCTATTTTAAACAAGCAAGCTGCAGACAAATAAATTCATGTCCTGTAGAATGTGGTGCTGAGCAACACACCAGGTGGAAACAGTGTTGTAGCAATATAAACCAGATTGTACTAGAATCCACAAGAGAAGAAAAAAGGTTCATGAGACGAGGAAAGTTGTGAATAATCTTTTCAACTATCAAATTCACTTTATCTTCATTACTGGAGACTGCAATCCAAAGGGAGTGCCCAGGTATAAACCTGCTCAACCCTGTCCTCCTTTATGTTACACCCACAGAGTAAGAGCTCAGAATGGCTGATAGGAGCAATTTTGAGACAGCTAGTGAAAATGCTGAGAGAAAGATGCTCAGGACCCAGCCTGGTAGCAGGGAGAGGGAAGGACATGTCTAAACATCCTCTGATATAGATAATTGGTTCTGTACAGCAGCTCAGTGATGGAAGCAGCATCTGGGTGTCCCAGGGAACAAAGCTGTAGAGATGAAGAATGAGTAGGTGGAATATCTGTCACAGAGTAAGAAGATTATGAAAGAGTTGTGTTCCTTTCTTCTTCTCTACAGGAAGACTGGGATTTTCTTCTGCTACAGCCACAGAACACCCTGTTGGTAGCAGGACCCATGTCCCAAGGCAGCAGAATCTCAGCTGCTGTTCAGCAGTCCAGTGCATCAGCTCTGGGCTTCACCTTCTCTCCCTCCACAGAAGCTTTACAGTGCTTCTCTGTGCAGTCTGGTCATAATCAAAATGATGAATTTTTTTTAAATTTCAGTGGTAATAGAATCTTCCTAGAAGTAGCTTTTCAGAGACATGGAGGCAAAATTTGCAGATGCTTTTTTGAGAGAAAAGTTATTGCCTATTACACATTTTTATTACCCTCTCTAAAATTACATCCTCTGTTGTGCTTTTTGAAGAGGTTAATATTCAAAGACTAGGTCTGGGAGGCTTCTGTGTTACACCAATCCAACAAAAGACATCTTGTTTGTCTTTCCAGCTTTTCCTTTTACATGCAGTTGCAATAGGAAGTTTCTGATTAATAACTCATTATTGCATTTACATTTTGCATAAAGCAACCTACAAAAGTCATGTTTTTCATCTACTCACATTTTTCTGTAGCTGTTTTGAAGTAGCTAGACTCTCTTCACCATATAGAGTAATCACAGACTGCTTTTTAGAGTAGATTTACATATTGACATGGAACATGACTTAAAAGGTGGACAAAGAAATTTGGGGACTGAAAATATTTCTTTGTCTTGGGGATTT
Source organism: Toxostoma redivivum (assembly GCA_013397375.1). Lineage (NCBI taxonomy): Eukaryota > Metazoa > Chordata > Aves > Passeriformes > Mimidae > Toxostoma > Toxostoma redivivum. Next base: position 7,196 of record VXBI01012298.1, on the reverse strand, counting down.
CTCTGGGGTCTGCCCTGTAGCTGAGGCTGCAGATACTAAGTTATTTTCATATTGAATTATTCAATTTGGAATTTTACTTTTTCAGATCTCTGTTGAGGAACTTGAAAGAAATTTGATTATAAAGGTCAACAGGGATGCAGTTATGAAAATAGCTGTCTCAGGGGACCTGTTTACACTAGACAAGGGAGTGTATCAGCTGAATTTGACAGTAGGAGGAATTCCTTTCAAAACAAAGGACCTTATTCTACCAGTAAGTATAGCATGATAACTTTTGTTCCTCTGCATGCCTGAAGGGCTTGATTTCATCTTCTCCTGGGGTAATGTAGGTCCTTCCTGAGAGCAGTTCAATCTGCCCTGAAACAGGTGGAATTATCACCTTCTGGACACAGCTTTCTGTCCATTGACTATAGCAGGAGCCTAAGCCAGTAGCAAAGTTGAGACTCCAGATTTTTTGATTGGTAAGTTTGGGTGAGATGTATCCCACCTGCACAGTTAGGGCACAGCAAAACTGGAGCACATGCCAAAATTCACAGTGGTCATGATGGCTTGGAGGGTATGAGTGGCCCAGGGAAGGGGTGGGTGGGCACACTGCTGTGTGAGGGTGCCACTGTGCCAACTAAATCTGGAACCAATCAGGGGCACTCTGTGTTGCCACCGAAGTTTGTTCCTCACATGTAACCTCTCACAATTTGCTGCCTGTGTTTTCTCTGTCAGTATAGTGAGACCCAAGGAAAAACAGAAGTTTATTTTTCTTTATTTTCTCCTAATTGAAGTAAGTACAGCATATGAATAAAAGTTAAGGCAATCCTTGGGTGAGATTTGATGACTGCTGTGTTTCTGGGATAGCTGCTGCTCAGGCTGGTTTGAATGTCGATCACAAGCAGAGTTGGCACCTTGAAACCCAAATTTGAATCTCTTTATTCCTAAATGAGGTGACAAGCTTGTGGCTCTGTGACTGGCAGCAACTGAGCCTCACAGCTCCTGTGCCTCACTAGAAGTCATTCAGGGCCATGCATGTTGGAAACAGTAAGCTCAGGGTGTAGTCAGAATCTAGGATTGAGAGCCAGAAACTCCTCAGATTTTTATCCTGGCTCAGACACTTAATTCTCTCCCTCCTTCAGTTAATTGGGAGCAGTGGTGCTGATTTAGAGGCTTTGTGAGGAGCCTTCTCTTGACACACTGACATTCTAATGCTGACATTAGGTAGGATAGCCTAACTGGAAGCTGGAGCTAATATGATGTGTACAGAGTGGTGTGTGGGTCTTGTGGTGCAGGCACCCCTCCTTGAGCCAGAACCCAAAAGCCTATACTGTGATCAGCTCCAATGTCTGTCTTCTGTGTCATGCAGGCTGTTTGCAGTGACAAAAAGGATTGGGATTTTCAGCCTTAAATCAGCCTCCAGCATTTGCAATGCAGAATTATGGAGTTTTGACTACAGAGCTTTAGAAATAAGTTGTACTGATGATGGGCAACACATAGAGGAGCTTACAGAATCAATACAACCAAATCAGCACCTGCACTAGCTAGTGCCCTTCTGGTCTGTGGAGAAAAGCTGAGCTCAGTGGAGTTTTCTGGGGAAATACTGACCACTCACTTGCTTGGGGTTGTGGGATTGGGGTTGCTGCCTATCGGTTATGCATGTGCATAACATGTCAAAATTATTTCTACTGTTTAGTATCATAATATAACTCAGTATTCCTTTGCACACAATTCCTCTTCAGCGAACAATAATTTGAGGCATAAGATACTGCTTTATGTTCCTAGATAAACCCTCGGCTGGATGGGTGCATGCGGGCGTGGAACTGGCTGAATGGGGAGGACACCTCTATCCAAGAGACCATAAAGATGAATGAAAAGATGCAGTGCTTTGCTGTAGCAGGACGAGGCTCTTTCTATCCTGGCCGAGGTTTTGCTGTGTTTAATCTTACTTACAGTAAGTAGGCTGCCATTGACCATACCTGGTTAATAAACAGTGAAACTTAGATTGATGCAGAAAAGACTAAACTTGTGGTTCTTAGTGAAGGAAGGCCTATATATGATCGTTTGAGCCAGTGCAAATATGGCCAGCATGGATTAGGTTGCTTCTGTGTAGCTCCAGTTATACATTTCACACCCAGACTGGCTCCAGATCATCCTCAGCCTTAGAGGCTTTACATCTCTCTGTCAGCAGCTTAGGTGCTTCCAGTCCTTACCATTGTTTTCTGCTCAATAGCTTGTTTTCTACAAGCCATGCTGCTGTATTTTGATGTTATGATAGACAGAAAAATTAATACTGTCTATTGTCTTGGATTCACTTTTAATCATGGGTTGTCATTACTTACACTTGGGACAAATGCATTAAGCATATCTCTGATAGAAGCCAATGAAATTGGCATACAGTAATAACAGGTTTCAAATCAAACTTGTCCATACTAATGTAGCACTCACAAACCCTTTTATTGTTCTAGATTATTGGGTTTGCTTATCTGTGCAATCAGCTATCAGTATTTCTGAACCCACACAAATGCTGACCATCTATTTCAGTGTGGTGTGTAAGTCCTGCTCTGCAGGAGCCATCTGTTCAGCATTATGTGGATTTTTCTTCTGTGCCATGGTAAATTAGGGAATAGCAAGTATCTGGCATATTACTTAGCACATGGATTCAAAAGTTGCAAAGTAAAGACAAGGCAGTATCTAAAGTGCAGGCGACGTGCAGATGACAGGACTCAGCCAAGATAAGGCCTCAGCACCTGCATTTTTTTAAACAATTATAATAATTTATCTCTTTTCTTTTTTTTTTTTTCCTTTGCAGTGGTAAGCTTTATAAAGAATGGATTATTGTATTTCAAGTTGTGGTGAACTAGCAAAGCTAATACTCCTGTGAAGGGAGGTTGCAGGAGCAGGATTGAGATCTTTCTTTGCAGCCTGCATTACCTTACTGCACTGAGGCAGTAAGAAGATAACAGAAAGGTTAATTCAACAGGTGAAATAAAACATGCCACACTTCTGAGAGACTGGTGATCAGGAAGAGTTTGAGTAGGTGATGAATGGAGTATGCTTATACAATTTTTGAGTTTAATAAGTTTAATACAGGCTTTCCTAGAAATTTTTCCCGAGTGTCAAATTTCAACTTAGATTTCTCAATGATCTTTGGGCAGACTGGTTCAAAAATTGGTTTTTGATTGACCTATTTTGCAACAGTTCTTTGAATGTGTCAGATCGACAGCCATAGGAATTTGACTAATTCTTTGTGATAAAAAAGCTTAATTTTCTCCTTTGACATTCTGAAAAGCAGCAGAATGCATAAGGTAACAACAGGAAACAGATGCCATTTTCTTGACCAATTTTATGTTCAGATGCTTTGGAGTTATATATTTTTTTTAATAAAAAAAATATGGCTGTCCCTCCAGATGCTCATCTGCCTATGCTCTTCTCCAGGGAGAAATTGAACAGCTTCCCATTTGACACATTGTCCTATGAATTTCTTTTTCTGCAGTTCAAGTTTCTTCTGGAAATGAAACCAAGACAAGTTGGGAAGTTGAAGTAAATGCTGTAATTCAACCAGCAACAGATACTGGTGTGCTGTTTGCCCTAGTTACAGAAGAAGCATCTGTCCCTTTATCACTATCTCTGATTGACTATCACTCCACAAAGAAACTGAAACAACAGGTACAAACAAGTATTTTTGTAGAGAAGTTTCCTTGCTGTTCCCTGGTAACTGGAAGTCAATTTCAGAAACAGTTGTCAGGGTTGCTGCTTGCCTCATTATTTGTCCCACCTGTTCACAGCACGGTCTGAAACAACAGTGCTTGCCTGAAGTTCTGCCACTTACAGGTGTGTGTCAGATGCTAACAGGGACTTCTTGGTAAATGTGGCCTAGGTAAAAGACAGAACTGCTCTATTGAATGCAGGCTTTTTTTTTTTTTTTCTGGCACAGAAACTGTTTAGTGCCATAAAGCAGGGATTTCTATTCTCACTTTTCAGTAACTATTCCAAAGTAGCCAGGAGACAGGTTTTAGGTGTGGGAAAGGTGCTGGGAAAGGTCAGTTATGGAGGAGTGTTGAAGCTACTATTTAATGGCCTTCATAACAAAGCATTCTGGCATATTCATGTTCTGGCATTCCACAAGAGTAAACCAGGAAGGATTTCACTAAATCCTGTGAGCCAATTTTCATTTATAGGATAGCAGCTCCTGTTGGTTTAGTTCCAGTGCAATATAACGACTTCTGCAAGACTCACTAAGAACTCTCTGAGAAAACATGGTTTCAAGAATTAGTCCCAGTGGTTCATTAGTTTTTCATCTATGCAAATGAGCTCAGAACACAATCAGCAATAGTAATAAGTCTAATTCTCTGGAGGCTCTGCAAAATATTTGTAATAAAGGGCACATTGGGCTCATCCTGGTACTGGGTAAGTGTAGCTAGGTGTTTTTCTGCTCACTGCCTGTTTTTCTTTTTTTCTTTCCCCTGCTGTTCAGTTCATCATTGTGGCCTTGGAGAACACAGTTGTGTCCAGACTGGCAATAAATCTCTGTGATAAGAAGGAACACTCTGTAGACGTCCTCCTCAAGAAAGATCACTTATCCCTGAGGGTAGATGGGGTAGCAGGAGAGAGTGAGCTAAGCATCTCTGAGCTGGAGAAGAGCCTGTCCATCTTGGAGAGCTCTTTGAAGTCAACGAAGACATACGTGGGAGGATTGCCAGGTGAGCCGCCAGTTATGTACCATGGACTACAGACTTCCAACTCTGAGCCTTGCTGAGCTGGGAGTCAGGAAAACTGTTTCTGTTCAAGCTGTGAGACTCCTCTGTTTCTGCTTGGGCAGGCTTTGTCTGCAATGCAGGAACATAATGGATCTGGAGTTGCACTTTCCTTGAATGATTGTGTCCTTCTGAGGGCAACTGGAGGCAAAAATAGAAAGAGGAGGTTTTGCTTGTTCAACAGTAGGAATGATTTAATCTGAAGGATTGCTGTAAGATGGGTTATTATCTTAAACCTGGTAAAATCCATAGGAGCTGGACTGCAGGTTCGAGCTGCTTCATTAATGTAATGACCCCAAGGGAGCACTCCTTGAGGGGAGTACTAGGCTCTCAAGTTGTTTCACCTGAACCTTGGGAAGCCCAGTGTGGTGATTCTCCCTGGCTGATGCTCTCTTTGGACTGATCACAGCATGACACAATTAACTGACTGCCTCCCAGCAGAGGGCATGCAGGGCACAACCAAGGGGTTAACACCATTTGTAGTTTATCTGGCTTTTCAGCAACAACAGGGTTTTTTCTGGGAGGTCAATTTGTGCCTCTCTTCTGAACCTGTAAGATCAAACTTTCATCTGAATCATGAGTTTTGGCCAAGTTTGGGAGTTAGTTTCTTGTTCTGCCTGAACAGGTTTATCAGTCCCTTCTGCTGAGGAATGCTATTAAAGGAACACTTATGTCTTGATGCACATGATGCTAGCAGCTAAGCAAAGTCTTGCCCTTACTTGCCCAAGCAAGGGAGAGACACAAATGTTGGCCTCTTGTTAGGTGCTGAAGCAGTAAGGCTGGAACAGGGTGGCTGAGGTGCCACATGTGCTAGGACACATGGTGCAGCTCTCCTCACCTTGAGCAAGAGTTTACAGAGGTTTTATGCTGATGATGCAAATGGCTCCCAGTCACACCTGGAAGGGGGAGGCCACATACTCTGGGACATTCACACAATGGCAGGAGCAAGGCTGAAATCCCAGTGGCATTTTCTACTCTCAGATTGAATTATCTAAACTGGCCATTGCACAGGCAAGAGAGGTTGCCTGCTTTCTTTTAAGTTGCTCTCAGATGCACGGCAGAGACTTCCACAGCTTAGAAAATCATCCCATTCTGTCACTGTCCCAAGTTCTCTGTGGCTTGCTTAGACTACCTGTGCTGGGTGCAGCACTGGTTTTAATTGCCAGAACCAAGTGTGAGTTACCATGGCTGTGGCAGTCAAAGTCAGCTGGCTGCTGTAGGTTTAGCTACTATCCCCCCTTTGATCTATTGTGCTTAGCAACAGGAATTTCTGCCAGCACTCTGCTTTTGCCATTGAGAGGAACCCAGTGCTTGCATGAGAAACCCTGTCATTTGCCAAATAAGTAAACATATCAGCACTTCAGTTGGATTAATCACCCTGGGTTAAGTAACAATCCCGAATGGTCAGATCTAAGTGAGTTTGGCTCATTCAGATTTTGAAAACATTACGTAGTTTTTGGTTTTTCCGTGCTTCAATGCCCTGTGGAAAAAACAGTATAGTGGTCAAACTTCATATCTTTATTCCATTTGCCACAAATAAAGAAAGAATTCTGGATCCAAATGTGTAATAACTCTGATCCTAAGCACAGCTAATGTTGCAGATGTGGAAGAAATACTACTTAGAGTTTCAACAGATAAGAGGGAACATATAGATATTTATTACATTTTTTATAGGCTTTTCAGTTCTGGTAAATCCTAAATTATGTCATTTATGGGATGCATAGGTGGTTTTTTCAGAAATATGCATTCCACCAGGTGCAGGAACATTTAAACTCGGCTTCCAAATCTTTACATGACCACATTTCAGACAGATCCTTTTCTAGTCATAACAGAAAATGAAATATTTCACGATTTACAACTACAACACAAAGAAAAAAAATTTAAAACAATCTCTTACAAATTCATCTGAAAGCCCACACTGTCTTTCAGTCAGCCCTGTGGCACATGTAATAGCAATCTGCTTAACTCCTTAGATGAGTCTTCAAGCTGTTAAGTTACAACTTCAACTCCTTCTGACTCAAAATTTAGTTTACCTTCGTGTGAGGTATTACGACAGAGATGCTGCATTCCTTTAAGCAGACTTTGCAGATAAACTTTGGTAAATGGGGAGGAAAGAGAAATAGATAACATCATTAATTAAAGCAACTACCAAGCAATGGTACTTCTCCCCCAGGAAGCTGAAGAGATTTATAGTATTTCTTTGTGGCTTACAGATCTCCCACAAATTGTCTCTCTCCCAGTCAGTCCTAGATTGTCTGAGCTGTGTCTGATCACATCAGCCCTGCATATCTTCAGGCAGAACACTTTAAATTTCATATAATCTTGGGTCAACAGGACAACCTCTTGTTCAAGTTGTCCTTGCTTCGATGTAAAGATAAGTGATTTATTTAGCTACCTGAATCGCTGTGAAGTTAAATATTCTTTGAGACATTCATTATTTTCCATTGCACAATCACTTTG
>VXBI01012278.1:0-40591 GCA_013397375.1 Toxostoma redivivum | reverse complement strand
ATTTGACACCATCTCTCACAGAATCCCCATAGAAAATCTGCTCATGGCTTGGATGGGTAGACTCTGATGGGTAAAAATCTGCCAGGATGGCCGGGCCCAGAGAGTGGTGGTGAATGGAACTAAATCAAGTTGTTGGCCAGTCACCAATGGTGTTTCCCAGGGCTCTTTTTGGGGATGTCATGTTTAACGTCTTTATCAATTATCTGAGTGGTGCAATTGAGTGTCCCCTCAGTCAGTCTGCAGGTGACATCCAGCTGGGTGGGAGTGCTGATGTGCTGGAGGGCAGGAAGGCTCTGCAGAGGGATCTGGGCAGGCTGGATCATGGCCCAAGGCCAGTGGTGTGAGGTTCAACAAGGCCAGTGCTGGGTCCTGCCCTTGGGTCACAGCAACCCCAGGCAGTGCCACAGGCTGGGGCACAGTGGCTGCAAAGCTGCCCACAGGAAAAGGACCTGGGGGTGCTGGTGACAGCAGCTGAGCATGAGCCAGCAGTGCCCAGGTGGCCAAGAAGGCCAATGGCATCCTGGCCTGTTCCAGCAATAGTGTGGCCAGCAGGAGCAGGGCAGGGATTGTCCCCTGTACTCAGTACTGGTGAGGCCACACCTCAAATCCTGTGTCCAGTTCTGAACCCCTCACTTTAAAACAGACACCGAGTTCCTGGAGTGTGCCCAGAGAAGGGCAACACAGCTCATGAAAACTTTAAAGTGTGTCATATGAGGCCTCTGAGGCACTGCTTTTACTTTATAGAGAAAAAGAGGCTCAGGGTGCACCTCACTGCTCTCTTCTACTGCCTGAAAGGAGGCTGCAGTGAGTTGAGGACTGATCTCTTCTGCTCTGCTTGCAGTGAGAGGACAAGAGGAAATGACCTTAATATAAGATAGGGGAAATTCTGATATTAGAAATTTTTTTTCACTGTTAGGGGGGTCAAGCATCATATTAGATTGCCCAGGGAGGTGGTAGAGTAACCATCCCTGCAGGTATTTAACAGGCATCTGGATCTGGTGATGTATTTTAGTGGTTTAGGGGTGACAGGGGTAGTGCTGTGTGGATGACTGGACTGGATGATCTTGAAGGTCTCTTCCAGCCTGGATGATTTTGTGATTTAAAATATTTTAGTGTTTTCATGAAGAGGAAAGTAAGTGGAAGGCAGTGAATAAAGAACAGATGGAATGTAAAGATGACTTGGATGTTAAGTCTTTACTATTCAAAGCTGGTATGAAAATAAAACAGAATGACACTGTTCCTGGAAAAACTTATGATATCAGGGAATTGCTTGTTCACCTGCATTAACTAGTTGCCTGCTGCAGTGTTGAGGCTGAAACTCTCAGGTATAGGAAACACTTCAGAAGTTGGTTTTACATGTAAGATCTCATGGGAATATAATTCAGCCACCACCATGCTAAAGTGTGTCTCTTCTTTCCCTATTTGTTGTGCTTTTAGCCAGCTCCTGGTATGCATTACAGGGTTTATATGGAGATGGGAAATGCACAGAAATCAAAGCATACAGCCATTTTCTTCAAGACTTCTGGAAATTAAAGCTATGTACAGACTATGTGTACAGATGAGAAACTGGTATTTCTTGTCACTGGCTAGGTTCTGTCTGTCTTAAGGTTAAAATCTGCTCTGTCTTTCCCTGTACAACAGAGATATCCCATGATAAAGCTCTTTAGATTGCCTCATCAATTGGTTTCACAGATCCACCGATTTATCAGTGGTGTCAGAGCAGAGGAGAAGGTACATTTCATTCATGCTCTTAACACATTATTCGAGGTCAAGATTCATCCAGGCTTAGCCTTTTCCTCTGACATACAAAATTCTATAGCCAAGAATGCAACTGAAAACAGCCAGGCAACTGCAGTCTCTAACCTAAATACTTCCCTGTGCTCTGACAGGAGCTCTGTCCTCCACCTCTCCTAACTGGTACCATCTACATAGCAATGAGACTCACTGCCATGGAGCATGACAGAGTGTTCAATAAAATACTTTCCACCTCTTTCTCTGAGAGATGGGTAACTTCAATGCCTCAATGCAAGTATCCCCATCTACTGACATTTAACATGACCTTAATGCTGAACAAGTTTCAGCAAGAGGAGTATAAAGGTCAGGGAAAGCAGCAGGCATAGATGAACCCTGTATGAAAGCATCTTTACATCTTGTAAAACAAGGTCAGCTTGAACAGATGATCTTATTTTTTTCTTAACAAAGTACTTTTGCGAATTATAGGTGTTTTTATGAAATGTAATCAAACGCAAATGCTTTCTGGATTAAAATTTCCCAATGGTATTCTCTGACCACATTGTACATCTTGTGTTGTCCTCCATGAATGCAGAGGGTCTCTGAACTTTCTGCCACGGTTAGCTGGGTTAGCAAGCCAGCTTAGATGGAGCTTTTCTGCTGGTTATTCTTTGATAATAACCTCCAACATGCCAGTATTTCAGAGAAGAAAGGTACAGTTATTCTGTCTTAATAAAGAGAGAGTCATAGAGACTGAAGTTATGTTTCAGGGTTTTTTTTCATGAATAGATAATATCGAACCCCAAAAATAGAGGTATAGTGTATGTTCCCTGAAAAAAGTACCGAAAGTGTTCTTCATCCCAAGTAATCATCCTATTCAATCATTTGACATTCATATTTGTGCTCCCAATGAAGCATGAGATCCCTCAATCATTTTGGTTCTAGTCTTTTCAGATGTATCAATAAAAAGTTGATGAAATATTTTCAAGATAAAAGAAAAGATAGAATACATTAAGATATTTCTGTAACCTTGCTTGTCTGATCACAAGCACACACTGCATAGCTGCATATTACCAGACCATTTTAGCAACTCATACAGATTTTAACAAAGTTTGTGCAGACTTTGTCTTGTCACACATTATTTCTCCAAATAATTTTCAACATCTTACAGTCCAATTTAGTCTTCTGATTTTGCTGTATTCCACGTAGCCCAGATAAAGCAGCGCCCATAATGTCTCAGGTTGGATATCCACACCAAACTGGAACATGCTGATCTTTCCCTGCTTTATCTGGTAGGCTCAAAGAACTTCAGGACAAAGTAATACTAGTTTAATTTAGGTGTGACTGAACTATTAGATGTAGCACAGCAGTTACACTTTATAATTATTAAATACATCTGTGAGGCAAACACTGAAGAGGAATGGTGGTGCTTGTGCTACCAAAGTACTGTTGCAGTTACATTTTCACTTCTCTCATCACTATCAGTCTGTGCACTATCACTATAGGCTGTGCAAAATCTTCACAAGGGATCCCTTTGCTCTCCTCCACCTTTGGAAGTTTTCTGGGCCCAGCCAAATTCATATTTGATCTGCGTGTTGCTTCAATAAGTTAGACCTTATCTTAGAAGGCACCTGAGTGCCTTCCAGGCATATTTATGTTCTAGAAGAAAACTGTCAGAACACATTGTCAATGGATGGAGATTTTCTGATTGTTAGTTACTGCTCCTCAGAACAGACAACACTGACTTGAGGTTTTCTGTTGCATGCATGAACTGTGGAAAGGCTGCTTGGTCTGTCCTCATGGTATAAACATTGTTCTCTTAACCAGAACTAACAGATACCTGCAGGATGTTGGAGACTTGTTTAAGTACTTTCTGCCTCCAAACGTGAGGAAAGTTATGTTTATTGTTATCATGAGGACATGAACAAAAAAGATATTGAATATGCTATTCAGGAAGAACCTGAGCACACCACTGTAACAGGAATTGCATTAAAGATGACAAATACGTAAAGTAAACCATTCTGTATTATCTGTTCACTGGAGATTGTTTGCAGCTCAGTACTACACGGAAGTGCTAAATTACTGGGAAGAGCAGAAACCCAAATCAAATTACCTCTGCAGAACAAGGTAAGTTCTGCAAAATATGTTCAGACAATCTCTAAAAAGTGAAGGTTCAGACTACAGAGAAAAAAGAAATCTGTGATAACTGTATAATATAAAGAAGTGAAGAATGCCTTTCAGACATTTCAGACTAGTGCAAACAAAGATCATGCAGGGTAGGACTCTAGATTAGTTTCCCTTGACTTATACATTGTAAAACCAGGACTCAGAAGAAGTGAGTAATAAGTTCTATCAACTACATTTTAAGAGAAAAATCATCAACAGTAGAAGTAGAAGTAAAACAGGAAAAGAAAGGAGATTTTCTCTAGAGCAACTAACATACAATAATGAAGTGTGGAGAGCAAGCTACGTGTTCATTTAGCCTTTATTTGCAGTCCATAAGGCCAAATTTTTGTTGCATAACTGTAGCGTGTCACCTTAGTAAAGACAGAAGATAGTATCCAATATCTTATTAATTGTAGCCTTACTTTAAGTGAACACACACTTTACTTGCTTGATGGCTTGACACAGCTAAGCAATGAAGTGTTTCCCAGATGTCTTAGTGATGTCCCTGTGTCACCAAAGCCTATATGCTGCAACCTCCCCTAAAGTTATCAGAACCAGATTAATTGTAAATTATTGCAAATATGTCCCAGAATATTTTCCTTTTCTATTAAATGTTCAAGTTTCTCTGGAAGTTTTTGTACATTAACCTTTCTGGAGGTAGTGACAAAGTTACTATATATTCAGTCTATGTTATTAATAGCTTGCAAAGTGAATGGATGATTGAAGTTTAGTAGCAAACTCATGAAAGACTGTATTCTTTTTCTCCATCTTTAATATCTCGCTACCTGCAATAAGATAGAGTTGGACAGCTACAGAAGACCTTTCACACGAATAAATCTAGGCCAAATTTTTCAATAAAACAATCCCTGAAATAATTTTGGCAGCGTAATAAGAGGATTAGCTACCTCAGCAACCTCCTTTCAGCTTTTTGTGCAGAAATCAGGATCTCAGATTTTTTTTCCTAGCCTTCCTAACTACTTTGAAATATGACATCAGCTTGCTGAGTTATTTAATAGTTCAAGGATACTTAAACCCAGTCAAATTTTATACTAATCCATTTTGGATCTTTCCAGTTTTGTCCCCAGAAAAGTTCAGTCTTGACATTTTGGATAAATTTGCAGTGATATTCACAATAAAATTTGTATAGATTTTTCTTCTGCTCTGTGAAAAAATCCAGAGTGTAAAGCATTAGACTAGCATAAGAAAAAACATGTTTTAGTGAAATTCTTAGAAAAAAAGCAGCAAATCCACCTTTAAAAACTTTTTAGTGGTTCGTAGCACTGACAGTCAAACATCTATCAGTATGGGTCTGAGTCTCATTTTCAAGATGTCTTTAACTGTCCAAAGAGAATTTATAACCTCTAAATGTGGCCATAGATATTGGTCTTGTTACTGAAAGATACCTCCTCTGGAGGCATTCAGAAGATCTGAATAAATGCTTGGAGTGGCAAACCATGGAATAAGTCAAACAACATGCACAGAAACTGCTGTACAATTTATACAATTTACACCTGATGAATTCAGTGAGGATTATATGAGTTGAAGTATTTGATATTAGCAAGTGATAGCAGAAAACACGTTTCTATGCCATGTCTAAGAAGCATCAGATCCATGGCTTTGTAAGTGATTAAAACATACTTCCTCCAAGTGTTTGAGAAACAAAGCCACAGAAAACAGAAGGGTCACCCAAAGGGCTTGGGAGACATTTCTCATGATAGCTCCTTCTCCAAAGGCTCTGTGACTGCTTGCAAAGACCTTGACAGGTTCAGCCCCTACAGCAGCTTCTGTTGTGTACTGACCTTTTAACTGTGCTTCTCTGTACTCTTTGATAGCCTTGCTACTTCAGTGAATAAAAGAAAGATCTCAGACGTAGATTTATGTGAAATGATGATGCTTATTTCACTGGCACAGGTGTTGTTTAGCATGAACTCAGTTTTTTCTGCCAGAAAAAGAGAGAACATTATATGCTGCTCCTCTCTGTGTAGGAACTCTAAATATTTGACTGGTGGCATGCATGAGATTTATGTTGCATGTTACTCTCTGCTAAAGATAGAGCCATTCCTTTATTGCCATAATTTTCAGCTCCATAGTTTAGTCACTGTGCTATAACTTCATTAACTTCAGTAAGCACCCCATCTTCTACCATTTCCAATATAACATGGTAATCTGAGCATCCTTTTAAGTCAGATGTACAGTGTATGCCCTTCATCATTCACTCAATGACTACAGTCATAGATAGAGAACAGTGCTATTTTATCATTATTTTTTGTAATTGCAAGGAAAAATGGAAAACCTGACTACAACCAGTGAGTCCCTTCTCTGAGAAGAACAAATTGTCTTCCATGTTAATGGTCATCATTAAAAGAAATAATCTACTCTTATACACAGGTTAGTAGCTGAAGAAAACAGCGTACTAAAATAGCATCAGAAGAAGAGCAGCTCTGTCTACTTTGCTTTTACCAGATTTGCTCCACACTGGAGGCATAGTTTTGTTGCCCTGAATGTTTTGCATTGTATTTCCAGACAGGTTCATGAAGTACAAAAAGAAGTTAAGCATTTGCTGCCTATATACATCAACAAATATATTCATGTATTTGAGCAAGGACACTCAGCAGGGATTTATAACCTACTGACAAGTAACCACTTGAATTGTGACAAAGAATTAATCTTACTAAGGGTGCAAAGGGAAGAGGGGACACAGGGGAGGTCTTGTGGAAAGGATAAGGGATTCAAAGATCTTGATTCACTGTTTTTTATACTGTATCATAGAGAAAGTCTACTGCCAAGTTTTGTGAACAGCCATTCAAACAACCTCCAGAGTGTTCCCTTGCTAATGTTTTAAGAACATTAAGTCAAAGCTCTCAGATTTAAGTAAGTAACCAAGGAGGTCTAGACAGTTGAAGAGAAGGACTACATTGTGCAGCCATGGGACTGGGATGCAAGACTGTTGAATCCCCTTCCCTGATCTCACCCAGATGCGCTGGAAGCCTCCAGCAGAGCAGATGGTATTAGACTGCAGTTCATCTAGGTGCCTAGTTTAACTCTTCACTGATTACTGTTCTGTGTATGGTTTTAAATAATCAGTAAGAAAAGAATAAAGCAAGGAATAAACAGAGGTTTGGTCCCAGTAGAAGCCTAGAAGATAAGGAGACTGGTGTTTTTGTCTCAAACATTGATAGACTGTGGAGCCAGACAAGAATTGTTGGTAATAACAAACTGCAAGAAAGAAAAATAGGTGACTGGAGAAGGGGCCATGTGGAGGTAATGCAGCACATTTCTGAGACAAACATCCTTGTTATGGCTCCCACAGATAAGCATGGGTCCAGGTACAACTCAAGTGCAGGAATGAAACAGAGACATGGGAATGGACTGTAGAGGAGGAATCTAGAATTCTAGAAAGATCTGAAAGAATGAACTATGCTTTCTGTGTATTTGCATAGAAAGCAAGAAACTTAGCTCCAGGGTGGGGAAAACCTGTCTATAAAAAGGTACCCCCAACAAGCCTAGGTGATACTTCCTGGGGCTGTTGGCTGGATCAATGCTGGAGCCACCAGGACTGCTGAATCCTTCCTTCTTTCCTTCCTTCCTTCCTTCCTTGGCCTGTGCTTATATAGGACAGAAACGAAGGTATCAATTTCCATTCCCAGTGTGTAATTTACTAATGAAATCTGTGTGCTTTCATGGACCCTCTGATTTTTGTTGTTCCTTTTGACCATGAGAATCTGTGAATCTTGAGTGCTCCTTCTCCTTGAGGATGGGATGTCACAGCCAGCTGCCTTAAAAAAGGGAATGTAGATCAGCAAATAGTCACAAAAATCACACCTTTGAAGGTCACCTGCAAAGTGCTGCCTCCTGAAATGCTGCCCCATAATCAGGCAGCTCTGGATCCTGCCTCTGCAGCATGCAGCCTTTGTAGGAGGTTTTACACTAAGGCATCAAATATAAAAGTTTTGGAAAGAACAGGATGGATTTCTATTCAACAATGTAGAGTCATGGAACAATATTTAAAATGCACACGACATGGAAAAGCATCTTGCAACATTTGTACTTGTCAGTAGTTTTCAGTAAAGCTGTTTATCACTAAAAACTGTCAGAACTAGCTGAGGCCCTAAACTAGTCCAAGTCTATGCATGTTTTATTTCTTCAAGTAGACTGGAACAACTCACTCTATTTCACAATGAAGCTAGATTTTTGAATAAAAATAACTGAGCTGCTTTAGGGTAACATTCCTAACTCAGCTATTATTTCCAACCAGTTAAGCAAATTCTCAGTCTGAATCTGTTTAATTTGAACTCTTCCATAATTCAGATGAAAAAAAGCGCACACATAAAAACTAACAAATGAACAACAAAAAATACCACATCCACAATTGCTTCACAGTCAATGCTTCTGTTGGAAGAGAGGAATTTGCTTGGCAAATTCCACCTGCTGACTTTCTACCAACTTAAGTCTCCAAATGGGTAACTGCTGCAGTCATAAGAAATAGAATGGAAGGGAGAAGGCATCTGTAAGCCAATCAGCTGTCCTAAACACTATTGCTAAGTTAATTTTCATCCTGATATGGACTAAAGCTATGTAGTGCAGAACCAATTCCTTCCTGGTGTCAGGGTTCCTCCCTTCCCTAAGAATGCTCCCACAAAGGCTTCAGTAGACTTATGTGAAAGAGAAGGACTTGGGCAGTGCTTCTGTCCTTATTGAGTGGTTCTGATAAGTGCATTTTTTTCTGCTTCCCTTATATCCCGGCTTCCACATTAATATAATGGTCTGATCCTAAGAAGGCAAAGAAAAAAAAAATTAAACTCTTGCAGGATTTCAGTAGAACAGTGACACAACAGTAAGTTATTAAATATACCAGTTCCTCCAACATTTCATTTGTAATGGGGAAAAGAAAGCAAACAGAGGGAGATCAGCAGGACAATGGAAGATTTTGGCTTCCAGCAAGTATGTCATGTTTAATTTCCAAGCATCTATCAACTGTATTGAGAAAACAAATTGCTCCTTTTTTTCCTGTCTTGCATCATCTGTCCTTTGTTAATGCTTTTTCAAACTTTATGAACTCAATAGATTGTTAGCATGCATTAGTGTGTTAGTGTCACATGTTCAACAAAACATCCTAGTCATCCAAGATCTAAATACTTCCTGGAAATTCGGTCTCTGGGCTAAGGTAGAAGAATATTTGCTTTATCTGCATCATCGTCAGAAGATGCTATTCAACATGGGGGCCCCTCTAAGAAAGGAAAGAAAAAAGGAAAAAAGAGTCCCAATATCTAGAACAAGCAAGATTCAAGTTGCTGCTGACATTAGTGTGCCAGAGAGGTTTTATTCTCTGAGTATGCTGCAATTAATTTTTCCTTTCCAAACTAGAGATTAGCACAGGTGACACATGATTAACCTCACACATAATCCTCAAATCTGTGAAGTAGCTAGATCAAATTGAGGATAGTAAGTTCCAAGACTGGCTGAATTCTGTATTTGTCCACAGCTATTTTTCCATAACGCTAAAGGTTTTAGTTGACTCTAATATTTTCTTTGTCTGAACATGGGACAGGCTAAGCAGAACACATCATGACAAGTGAGACTGAGCTGCCTTTTCCTTCTGCTATATGAGACCTTGAATATGAAGGCTTCACTGTTTATTTTGCACAGAGCCAGTATATTCAAAGGAAACATAGACTTCATCCAAAACAAGTAGTCTTTGACAGGTAGATTTTAATGAACTTCTACTTTGAGATAGTAATTGCCCTCAAGTATTTAGCAAAAAACAAGTTTACTGAAGGTGCTTAAAAGGATTTGTGCCAATTCAAGTCACAGGTGAACCAGAAAATCAGTGTGAAGCAGATTTCACCTCTTCTGCCTAAGGCATAAAGACTAGTCAACTGTGATGGGCACTGTTCTGGGAGGAGAGCTAATTGTTTGGTGTTGAAAGAACTTCTCTACCTCTTTTTCAGGGAGAATCAGTTCCAATCTGTGAGTCAGACTTAGAGACAGTCTTTGGACTCCCCTATAGATTGCATTTTTCCAGCTCATAAGGATAGTCCTTGCTGGAAGCAAAGAAATACTAAGCTTGTGCATGCTTCAGCAGCCTGTGCCAAGAGCTGGTAATGCCTTGGCTGTATAATTCATTTGCACAAAAGCAAATCAGACTCCTACACAGCACAGCTGCATCAAATTGGCAGGCTGTGTTTTTGCCTCCTCCTCTACTCATAATGCGGATAAAGTTGTTCTCAGGCATGGGTCTAGCAAGGCTTGTAGCAAACCCATGCACACTCACCAGTGTCTGCTCAGCTTCCAGGAGTTCAGCTGCAGGGAAGGCTCCTCTGTTTGGAACTGGACATGTGTCAAACTACACACAAAACTAGCAGCATGCTAGAATCATGGAGTGACATGCTTTTGTCAGTGATTAATTTGATGCTGAAGTCTCAGCGGATGTCTCTATGTGCTCAACTCAGAACTTACCTTTCAGCCTTTATTGTAAGATAAAAAAGTGACTAAAAACATGTATATTTCATACAAAGTAAATACACCTGATTTTTGTTGAAGCAATGATTAAATTGTAATTTATACATCACAAACTCTCTTGCTTCCTAACTGTAAGAGATGCAAGAACATTATGTCAGGCACATTACAAGATAGCTGCATTTTCATCTTTATGTGTTTTTTTAACAACTCCTGATTTTTAAACTGATCACTCTGGCTAAAGGTGGAGACTCACTGAGATCAATCCCTAAAAAAAAGTAGTCCACTTCCCAAGGACAACTACTCAATGGCTCTGGAACAAAGGCAGTTTGGTGTGGGGAACTGAGTTACACTTTGTCTGAGTGCTGAGTTGCTGTCCTAGGGGCAATATGATCCATCTTGCACAATGCTGAGATATTTCACTATGTTTCACTTCAGTGTTGCAATTGGAGGTGAAGTACTTCACACAAGCCAGTATCAATTTACAGGACACTGTGATAGGGCCCTTTGAATTACAACCTCTCCTGTCCACCTTGGGGAGATATGACAGAGCTTTCTTTCTATGGGAACCAGTCAATCATTCAAGCCACTGATATCATGTCCCTGTCCTCCAGGCATGTTGGAAGCTCCATGCCTTGTTCCAAATCACTGCAAGAGTCATATTTCATTAATAGTAATAAAGCAGAACAAAATAGGGGCTTTTAAGAGATGATTAAGCCACAGAAAAAGTAGGAAATAAACAGACCTAATACATAGAGGGTAAATGATAAATATGCACCCAGTTCTCTCTGTGCAGTAAGTCAGTGGAATGGATTTATTGCACAGCAGGCTTGCTATTTGTTTTCCCTCTCTTCCCAGCATGTGACATTTTAAGTTAAACAGTTTTATTCATACCCGAATTCACTTGTGTATCCCAAATTGGCTGCTTGCCAACATTGTTGGCATTTCAGGTTGATAACATCATAATCTAGAGTCATTAGAGTAACTAGGAGGGAGTCTGAATGTAGAAACAGACCCTTTCCTGGAGAGTTGCCTTTGAGATTTTTATGTGAAAGGGCATCCATATAAATTAAAAGCTTACCTGGAATGGCAATATGGATGCAAGTGCTAGCTTTGTTTACATGAGCCGTGAAAAATGCACGGAGTGAGTGTTTGGTACTTTCACTCAGCTTCAGAGCAACATTCAACCAGCAAGTGTCAGTTTCTGGCTCATTTGCCAAGGAGGTTCATGATATTATACATAGATTTCCTGAAAATTTAGCTCATTTTCTAGACAGCAATGAGACTAAGAGGTTGTCTCGGTTTGAGAGACAGGTATTTGCTAAGGAAAGGCAAGAATCCCTTTTCCCAAGATGGAGACTGCAACCCCCTCCTTTTCAATCACTANTGCCGGACAGGATCCCCAACTGTCCTTCCCAACTCCACGTGCTAGCCCGCGAGAGCTCTCCCCCCGGCACCCACCCTTCTTTTTCCGGTTCCCTTTGTCCATCTCCCTGCCCCTCACCCTCCTGTGAGAGACAACTATTACTAAGTTGTAGCCACAAGTCCTTAGCATAACAATGGGAAAAAATTCCACAGAAAGGAAAAGAAAAAAAATAAATTATTTAACCCCCAACAAAGTACAGACAAAGCATTTAACTGTGGATGAGTCAAGATCTCACAAGAAGTCCTGTCAAGTGAGAGTAGAAGGAATCATCTGTTTGATACAGTAAGAAAGGTCCAAGAACAGGGGCTCTCCTTTCCCAGGTCTCCAGTTTCTTAACTTGGAGATCATGTATTTTTTGGCTTGGAAACACACTTGTATATAAGTTTATTTAATATTTTGTTAAACAGAATTTCAGTATGGAATAGGAAAATGTTGTGAGCTAATCCATGACCTCAGTGAACTTGTTCCAACAGATATGAGGAGGCTGTTAATGTTTATACAGAGTGACGTGATTTTCCATACTCAGCCCCATCTCTCTAGCCTCACATGGATACACAGACCATAATTCAGCTCCCTTCGCTTTTGGTTTTAAGCCAAGATGGAGCATCTTGAGTAATTCTACATGTTCTTATCAAAACCTCTTGTCATTTCAAACCTTAGTGGTCTAAGGGGAGATAGGTGGTGAACAGTCACTTAGTCAGCTCTATGTAATCCAGTTTAGTGGAGAAGAGTGGCAGGCTCCAGGCAGAGAAAAGGTAGATGTGAGATTGATGTCACATAAACTTACTCTCTGATTTCTGTCTGGAACAGGAGATTTCATACAGTGTCAGCAAGGAGTGCATATCATTGTTTCCCCCAGTGACAGGTAACTTATGAACTGGCCAGAATAAAGACAGCAGAAAAGCAGAAAAATTACAGGAGGCACATTTATTATTTGCAAGAAGGAAGAAGGGGTAACCACTCAGATGAGCAGGGTCTGTGTTTGGTTTTGTTTCAGCTTCATCAGACTTCTACTATCTCCATTTGCATCAGGTCTTTGTGTCCTTCCAGTTCAGCATTTCAGCTGAGGCTTTGTTCCGGAAGAAAGAGGGTCAGACAGAGAAAAATCTCAAACTGTATAAAATCAAGCACAAGTATCTCTATTTCTGATGAAGCATTAACTAAATAATGCTTCCAAGGGAGCACTGAAGGCTAAATAGCTTCTGTTCTGTAGATCAAATAGCCAAATAGCTTCTTCTAGCTTGTATGTACTAAAGAAAGAGCAACAGAAAGAATGGAATTGCTGTAGAGATGGAAACAATAAGGTGGTTATTGGCCTTTCAGAAATATGGGCATGAAAGAAAGAGGAAAGACATGAGAGAGTTGCATACAGTGCATTTAATGTCTTATAAGCAGCCTTTCTCCCCATCCCCACGGCCTGACCTCCAGCTGTACCCACCACAGATCTCTTCATTGCCCCTGGACAAAATGCTGGACAGAGGCCAAGGTGGACGCATTTCTTGTTTTATTACAGAGGATAAATGCCAGCTTAAGTCCTTTGCAAGCCAAGAGAAAAACAGCTGCCTGTAGAAGGATGAGACAAAAGGAGATTGTCTGGGCCATGAGATCTGCTTTGTACCCATAGGCAATAGGCCACAGGGCAGCGAAATGTGGCAGTGGGGTGGGATTCCCATCAGGCACCCAGAGAGCTGCTCTTAGCAGCCTTTCTTTGCATATTCAGCTTAAAAGACATACCAGGAAAGAGGGGAACTAGGAAGATAGCAGACCTCTTCCTCTGTCTTCTGCAGAGATCCTGCTGCTGCCTCCATGGCTGCCCATCTCAGAGGAGCAGCTCACAGCCCAGGAGCCCTGGGGGCTACATCCTTCTCACAATGCCCATGCTGGGCAGATGATGAGTGCTGGTTAATACCTTCACCTCTGCTAGCTCTAACCCAGTAAAACCCTGATGAACCTGTGACCCAAACCCTCACATTGCCAAAAGAACTGCTCCCAAACAGCTCCTAGGCAGCCTCCTCACTCTCTTTCATTTATTGCTAATGGCAGGGCATCCATCCACAACAGGGAAGAACCCTTCCACTTGGGAAAACCTGGTGACTTCCTGGACTCTGCTGATCTGCACCACCAACAGAAGGCTTCAGGTACCCATAGGCATAAAAACAGTATAAAAACACTGTTTAAATGTAGGTTTAAAACGTTTTTTCCCATCTCTTTGCTTGTCTTCCAGAGGCTCTCAACCACTCCACAGCTTCCTCCTGTTGTTTCTGCCAATGTTCTCTCACAGCATCCTGACCTTCTGGCCTTTTACAGATGCTTTTTACACCTCACAGTAATTAACTCAACTGCAAAGCACGGCCAAGTTCCCACATCAGACATTTCCTGGCAGCTGGGATAGTACAGCAGTGATTGGGATTCACTCCTTTACCTTTCCACAGTTCCCCTGGATTCTGGACCCAGAAACATGTGTATTGTTGGCCAGCAGGACAAGAGGATAGTTTTTAGAAGACCTGCTGCTAAAGGAAGCAACAGTGGCAGCAGTGAAAGAGTGAATCTTGAAAACATCCTAGAAATTCACCATCTGGGATAAAATGACAGAATAAGATTTTGAGGTCTGATATGAGATCATCAAGTCAACTAAAGAGATGATGTTTCCATACTTTTATAGGAGTTCTCAAGGCCTGGATCACAGAAACAGCCTTTCTTTACCAGTCTACAATTCACATGAGATGTGACAGGAGATCAGGAGATGGTTACAGATGCTTTATATCCAGGTAGCTTAATCTTTTTCCTTACTGGTACTCTCAAAATGTTTCTATGTGAAACACAAAAAGATTTTGTCTTTTGGTTCTAAAATCAGCTGAAGTTCATTTGAACAAAACTGTAGCTGAGAATCAAATAGGAAAGGATTACACTAATATTGGGGATTTATGACTTTATTAATATGATATACTCCTCTGAATTGACTTGTTGATCAGAAATGAGGGGATTTTTTCTTTATTATGGGATGACATAAAGCAGATATACCTGGCTCTTTCCTCCTTCCTTATTTTTATATATAATTAGATTTGGTCCAAATGATGTGGCTTTCTGATGTAGGAAGCAGGAACTGAAAACACATTTCCCTTTTTATCACATCACAGTATATTTATTAGTTCAAGACTGCTTCATGGCATTGTGCCAGCCTTCCCCTACAAGAGTAGGTGAACGATCAGTACAATAAAATTTTCAGACCCAGCTGGTCTCTCATGTCTTTTTATTTTACTGTTGGATGCAACATAGATAAATTCACAAAACCATCTTCCACACATATGCATGTTTGCATGTGCAAACTCCTCTCCCAAGCCCCCACCAGGGAGAAAATTAGGATCAGAGAAAGCATAAATTACACCGGCATCTAAATTTCTAAAATCTAAAGGATGAAAATGACAGCATCAATTCCATCATGGAGAACAAGAGTGAGTTAATGTGATGAAGAAAAATACTTTTGTTTCTGTAGTTCATGCTGAGAGAGTGGCTGGGAAGTGGGAATTTGTTTCATGCACATAAGCTGTGCTGGGAGATGTAGTCTGTTACTTTTATTGTGAAACTGTTGGAAGACATTTTGTTTTTAATTGCTTAACTGCCATACTGCCATGCTTTCTTGGTAGTAGAGCAATTTTGGCAAACAGCTGTAGCCTGTTCAAGAAAATCAGCATGTATAGATAGTAAGCAAATGATGATTAGTCAGAAGATGGAAAATATTAAAAGTATATATGCACCTATATATCTCTTTGGAAAATTTGCTAATTTTTTTCTTACAGGCCCTCTTCTTGTGTGTGGGTGAGCAACAGCAGGAAGGCTGGGGTTTGAAGGAGAGATGAGAGGTGCTTCTGGGCAGGCAGCAGAGAACAGAGTGGCCTTGAGGACAAGGAGAGGGAAAAGTTGAAAGAAAATATGCAGAGAGAAAGGCACAGGGAGTGCCATGGATTGTGCACATGTAGATGCTGAGGAAGGGGAATTTTGCAACAAGAAAATTCCACCAGAGGGACAGAATCAAGAGGAAAGTTAAGTTGTGAGATGGAAAACTTTTAAAAGGAATTTTAAAAAGCCCAACCTAACAAAAATATGGGAAAAGGACAAACATGAAAGAAAAAGAGAAAATTACTTTGAAAATGAGTACTTCTATAGGAACAATATGGAAGGGAAAGATAGAGACAACCTAAATGGTATTTTAAACATTAAGTAAGAATATTACATTGTGATGATGGTCTCTGCATGTGTCACTCCCCTTCTCAGCTCAGCTTGTGTGAGACTGTGGTACAGCCTGACATAGAAAAAGCTGTGATTTAGTGAGCAGAAAACTGATGAAAATCTTCAATGTAGCAAGGGAAGACTGCAGGAATTTCATCTAGATATGTGTACTACAAGAGGGAAGAAAATTACCAGCTCTGCTGGCATAGCAGGTACCACTGCAATGCCTAACACAGATTCCCTGCAGACTCCTTAAGGAAAACAAACTTGTTTCTTTTAAAGTTTGGAAAGGAAAGTCTATGCTGAAATAGTAATGATATAGAAATTACAGGAATTATTATAGAAATTACGGAAATTATTATAGAAATTATCAAAATAGTTTGTTGTTTTATTACATAGACAGCCTGAAATTGTCTTTGTTTCTAAGGATTTCTAAGTCATGTGAATGCTCTGGTACTGCTGAACATTAGAGTCTAGTCTTCTATATTGAATAGTTTAGTTTTAAACAGAGGGGCATATTTTTATGTGTTTCACATCCACAGACAAAACCAAAATTATATTGGTAAAGTATTTTTGATAAATTTATGGTTTCACTTATTTTCCCTTTTCCTTTTTTTTTCTTTTTTCTATTTTCTTTTTTCTTTTTTCCTTTTCCTTTTTCCTTTTTTCATTTTTCTTTTTTTTCTTCACTTTTCTTTACTATTTATTTTTCTTTTTATTTTTAAAAAATAATTCCTGTATAAATATGATGAATACGTACATTCAGCTGAAGTACCTATATCTATGCTGAAGTACCTATATCTATATGGAGTGGATTTCATGACCAAATAGCATTTTTGGGGATATGACAGGTTAAACCCCATATATCTGACTCACTCAAAAATTTAGACCTGAGGCTAAAAACACAGACAACACAGATCAAAAGACACTTATGTGAGGAAATTAGTGGGGGTCAGCATCTGAACTCTTGTAGAAGAGGTCCCTCTGACTTTCACAAAGGAGTCAGAGAGAAATTGTAAGCACTTTACAACCCGATAGCTTCAGTGTGGGAACATATAATTGTTATCTAAAAAGTGGGGAAATCAGGACACAGAGAGGTCAACATGATTCCTTCAAGGACAGATAATGAGTCAGAGGTAGAGCAACAGAGAGTGGTGTTGTTCAGATTTCCAGGCCAGGGTCACAGCTATTGGGTGCATGGACTTGCTCGCCAGTACCAGATGAGAAACATTTCTAATTATTTACCAGTTGTGGAATTTATATTTGTACTTCTGATAAAAGCCTCTGAAGACTGGGAGTTAGGCTCAGACATCTCAGTACCCAAGGGGAGTGAAGGCAGTGAAGCGTTAGTGAATTAAAGAGCTGTTTACACTGGAGCAACAGTACAAATATTCAGAAACAGGTCTGTGCATCTGGGCAGTTTTATGGCAAAACTGTGGTGCCATGACAGTTACAGGCTTTCCATAGAGGTAACAGTTGTGCTGAAGGGTTAAGGAGATCGTTGGGAATTTAGATGCTAGAAGCATAACTTGAGCAATACTTGGGCCCTAAATCCTTTGTAAAATTCAGCCTTTGAATCTCCACCTATGCTTTTCTTTCTCTATAATTTACTTGTATGTCAATCTCTTCTGATTTGAATAACAAGTTAGCAGCAGAAGGTCTAATCTCACTCCTAGAATTCTTGCCTATCTGGATCCAGAAACCTTGTCAAAAAAGGAATTGGTTGCATTGGCATCTGTAAACTCTCCAGTGCTCCAATAACAGACTTTCTCCCATGCGCAAGATATTCAGTTGCTGAGATGCTGGCTTGGCAATTTGAACTGCATTTGTGCACACAGTGCAGCCAATGATCCATTGCAAAATGTTATTTTTGTCACTCAAATGTAGCCATTTCCCTTGTCACTTCTAATCTAATACATTGCTGCTGTTGTTGTGGTTTTTAAATTAACAGAAGGGGAAATTAGCAAGTACTCAAGAGTCACTGATTTTATGGCAGTAGTACCTGAGGCACCACATACACACCCCATCATGCAAGAAGTATGCTTGCTACACTAATAAGACTTGGGACACACCTTAGATGGTTGCATTTACTTTTCATGAGTCAAGTTTAGTGAACTGTGGTTTGCCACGGCATAATTTTACAAATGCACAAACTGTGCACACAGATTTTGCATTTGTAAAAACATGAACAAAAGGCTCCATTTTGCCTGACCCTATAAACTCATGAAAGAATGAAAATCTGTTGTTTCCAATAAACAGCTGAATAATATTATCTATTAATTAACTTGTCCTGGCAGCTCCAATTTATGGAGAAACTTCTGGCATCTTGGGATGCTGAAGTGTCACAGAGCTGGATTTTGCTTGTTTGAAGTAATCTTTGTTACATAGATCAGTGCTGAGACATTCAGGAGCAGTTATGGTGCCATAATCCTCAGTCACTGAAAGAAACAGAATTTTTCTTGTACTTCAGACCCAGAGGACTAAGGCATGAAATGTAGCTTTTGACATTTTGTTCTAGCATAACTGTAAGTGCAGGGTCCTATCTCTGGTGTTTTTTCCATTTGCTTGTCCACATGCCAGCCCATCCATGTGGGCCTACCCTGGCCTTTCCTTCAGGTGAGAGTTTCACAGTTGCACCTGCAAGTCTCTGGTTGGCAAATGCAGCAGATAGGTCAGGTTTTCCAGGAGATGCACGGGGAGCCAGAAAGCAGCCAACTGTGAAGTCTCACAGGCTTGTAAATCCAGGTTTGACTGTTTATTTTCAGACATATTGTAGGGCTTTTCACATCATGTTCTTATCAGTGTTATTGTGGTCTAAACAGGAAGCAATGGAGATGGGAGGAATGTATCTACAGACAAGGGAGGGTTACTTGGTGGGGTGAGGGAGTATCCTTGCTGCTGGCTGTTGTGGAGTATTTTCAGTGAAATGACCTTGGATTTTCTCCCTCTTGGAAACCATGGCAACCAGCATTTGTTCTTGGAAAATAATTTCTTGTCTCGCAGTGAGTGATTATATATCTTCTACGAACTCTGAGGTAAAGTCTCTCCACAAAGAAGAACAAAAATTGCTGAAGAGCAAGCCTCAATTGATTGTTCTGAATCACAATGTCTTAAAATACGTGATGCAACATGGTTATCTACTGCCAGCTGAACAACAAGCTAAAGAGTAGCCTCTGGATGATTGTCTGATCCTGTTTCTAGGTTAGGATAATTAAGTCTGAAATAAATACAGACATCTTTGGTGAAAGCCCGTTTGTTTCCCTAATTAGCATTTGACAACAATCAGGAAAAAACATTTCAAGATTATACTGAGGCCTTTGTTGAGCACTTTGGGAATCACTGACATGGTCATTTCCCTGTTCTTAAATATATTTTAAAGTGATAAAGGCCATTCACAAGTTATCATTTTTTCAGATAATCAGTCTGTGTAATTCTGCCTGTAACGCTTCATCCATACAAAACCTCCCATCACCTGGGCATTTGAGGCATGTCTCTCATACATCCATACAACTCAAAATCGTCTGCCAAAAAACTTGTTCATCAAAAACAAACCCAAATACAACAAGACAACCAAAATCCACTTAGAAAATAAAGATATGATAGCAGTTGGGCTTGTCTGTGCAACATACCATCCATCACCTCACTGGTGAAAAAATGCACAAAAAAGACATGGAAAATCTTCCACACCTGCTTCAGGATCATCTCTGAGGTGTGTGGAACTTCATTTCATCAGGAAACAAGTTGCTGAAGCATTCAACTGTGCTTTACCCATCACAGCTTTGTAGCTGCTTCCTTTCATCTGGAAGCAAGGCGCAGATGCTAAAAGTTGCATATTTTAAGTCTAGATCCAAAGGAAACAAGTCCTAAGGGGGAGCCAGCTGTTTCTGATTGTGAGTAATCCCTCTTCTGCAGTACCTTTGAGCCTTCTGGCAGAACTCAAACAAATCTGAGTGAGGACATGGAAACCTCAAGGACACTGATGCTGTTATAAGCATCTGAGCATTGGAAACTGGGTGGGAAGCAGATGTCAGGTTTTCCTGCTTTCCCTTCTGCTTGAGCTCTGCCTGATGGCTCTGTGCATCCCAGCAGGTTACCAAGTGATGAGCCCAGCTTGCTGCTGAGGACCTTGGGACTCTTTCCTCTGGCCCTGCAGGAAGACCTGCAAGTTCAAAGCTGGGGTTTTCTGCCCATGGCCAGAGGTGAGATAGCACCCTGAGGACATGAAGCCAGCTGCTGCTGCAGTTGCCCTTGGGAGCATTTCATTTCACCTGGCTCTCCTTGCAGGAGAAGTTTCCTGTGAGTTTCCTGGGAAAGCTAGCCCAGAAACATGTTGTTATGGCAAACCCTGCCTGCAGTGCCACCACCTCAGCAGCCCCCACAGCCCCCACGCAGCCCTCTAGGGGCTGCCCTGGCAGCTGAGGGACACAGCTACTGAAGAGGCAAGCAGCAGGGCTGTCATTGACAGCACAAGGGACCAGTCCCCACAGCCTTTTGGTCTCTCCTGACCCTTCCCTTGGGATCTGGGCTCTCTCCCTGGAGCTCCAGTCTCTCCTTGCATCTCTCATCACCTGCACACCAGCCAGACTACAAAGGCAAGATTTATGCATGTTGCAATATCCCCACAGTTTATGTGGATACCATGGTACACCAAAAGGCTAATACTGTTTGTTGCTTTCTTATATCAGAGAAAAACCTCTCTATATAGACATAATAATGGCATTATTAGTGACAATTAAATGCCATACTTGTAAACAGGCAACATGACTCCTATTTCATCACGAGACTGCCCTTTTGCTGCTCTGCTATTAACAGTGACTTTACCTTGTAGCTTTGAGTCACCATGCTGGGGCATGCAGCTAAGTGAGGGCTCCCCATCAGCCAGCTAACATTCTCCAAAGAAAATGCAGCAAAAGCTCATTCTAAGACTGGCTCTGATGGACACAGGGAGTGCAATAGGGGCAGGCTGCAGAGGGACCTACATGTGCCAGTTTAAGGCACTGCTGCCGAAACTGTGGCGGCAGAGGGGCCACGAGCTGAATGGGTGTATGGACTGCTGCATGAGGAGGCTTGCAGCCTCCTTCCCCTTGCTGGGGAAGCACTGATGGACACACATAGTCTTGGGGTGCATGCCATCCCAGTCCTAAAGCCTGGAAATCCAGAGATGGGGACTTTCCCCAGGCCAACCCAAACCACTTTGAAGAAGGTTGCAGTGATGCTGCAGCCAGACCTGCAGCAGCCCCTCTATATCCCAGCCTTCCTGGGCCACAAAGCACAGGGCCCACATGACTGTGCTGAACAGGAATGCTTAGCAGACATGTGCATTAGCTCACAGATTAACTCTGCAGCCTTTTCCAGCCACTGACTATGAAGTGGGGGTTGAAATCTGAAAGCATTGCATGGGATTAGCCATGCATTTGCCATTAAAATCAATCCTCTTCACTGCTTTGCAAATTTCCATTTGCAGTTATCTGCCTCTTGGACATAAGAAATTAAGAGAGAGGATAAGAAGAAGGGGAGAATGAATCCAGAAACTTTTCATATATATATCGTGACTCCATTACATTTATTAATGATGTCCTAGGACAATATTCAGGTTATTTTAGTTCAGTTTCATTTCAAAATGCCTAAACAAAGAAAAGGACAATATACTGATTGGGAAGAAAAAGGTATCTTCTTGTTTTCTATAATACTGATGGGTCCAGGGACAAAACTTACGTCAAGACCTAGACAAACACATTTTTCAACAGATTAAAAAAAAATGAAGTACAGGTGGCTATATTCTGTTATTTTAAACTTCTGTGATTTTTTGCTTTGTTTTGAACCGTGGGCTGGCTGAGGAATTCAGTACTTCCCCTGCAGCATGTGTGCCAAAATACAGTATTTGCATAAACAAACAAAATTCTGAAATTCTCCTGTAATTGCTCAGTTCTGGGTATTGCCACTCCCAGAATTCAGAAGCCTGCAGGCATGGTGTGGTGATAAGCTGGCACCTGCAATATGTGGGACGATGGTCACAAGTGCTGTGTGCTGGGAGAGAAAGAAGTGATAGTAAAACAAAAACAGTAAAAAAAAATGGAGAGAGAAAAAAAAAGAGGAATGAAATCTATGAAACAGGTAGTTAAATGTTTCTGTGGATGCTCTTATTTTTTTCCAGAAGAATGTTTATCCTGTCAGTCACATAAAAGGTGAGGCAACTGTTGTTGTTAGGAAATGACACCAAAACAAAAAATAAAATCACAAAGCAATTGCTGATGACAAAGGAATCATAAAAAAAAAAAATCAAAAAGTGAAAATGTGGATCCTAGCTTTGGTGCATAGCTGCCTCACACTTGTTTCTTATGGAGGTGCAAGTGAGTGAGCAGGGTGACTGACTTGTCTTGTATCCCTCACTTTGCCCACCTGCAAGGAGGTCCAGCAATAAACATTTCTAGGAAGAAAAATGAGATCTGAAAGTGCTTTGAGAATAAGAGCACAACAAACCAAGAGATGAGAGCCAGACAGGGGGAGAGGAGGGGCAAGTTGTGGAAGGGCAGCTGATGCTAGCACATTTTCACAGGCTAGAACAGCAAGGACAATGAATGGGGACAGTAGGCCATTTGAGCCTGGAGGGTGGCCCAGCAGTGAAGTTCAGGGGAAGAGGGAGTCTGAGTAGTCAGACTGCTGGATGAGCACTGCAATTACTCATCCTTATTTTGGTAGTAAGACCCACCATTTCACTCTTGATCATTTTTTCTAATCAGTTAAGTGGAAACATGAACATTTCCCTTTTGTACCAGATAAATTTAGCATCCCAAACAATAAAATATATTTGATTTTGCAGCCTGTGTAACAAAAGTAGAGGAAACAGCACAAAACTCAAGGGTAAGCAGAACAGCAGAGAGCAAAGGTCTTGCTTCTCTCTAACCACGGAGGACAAGGGACTCATGTTCCATACACCTTTGTCTACTTTTCTGGTTTTGAGGCAGGGCTCTTGCAGGGGTGTTCCCCACTGTGAATCTGCCGACTTTCTGTGGCACTTTTAATTACACATCAAGCAGCAGCATGTGAATGGTTAGGACACTAGTCACAGATACAGAGCACGAGGGTTCATGTCTCAGCTCTACCAATATGTTAGTGATTTTGCCACAGAATTTCTGTAGCAGTCTCCTGGATCAGAAGAAGACACTGAACTTCGATCTCATACTCCATATGTAAATGCAGACACTGGTAACAAAATATGTTTCATTGGTGATCTGCCTGCTGCCCACCATCTTCCATCTGACCCCCTTATGCAAACAGCATTGCCATGTGCAAAAATACATTATTCAATGAAGAAACCATTTTCTCAAATCCCACAGCTCAGGGGAACAGCTTTTACAGCACAGTTCTTTTAACAGCTATAGCAGCAGTCAGTGAAAAGGCTGTGAATCTAAAACAGAGAAGATACGCTGTGTTTCTAAGCAGTCTAAAACTAGCCATGCAACAAGAAAGCACCAAAATACAGAATTACAGTGGGTCTCAAAACCACAGATCAGGTGCTGTGGGAGAGAGTGATACAGTGGAGGTGCCCTGGTAAGAGCTGCCTGCACAAACAGGAAGGGGGTAGGGAGCCAGTTTCGTTTCCACACTGTTACTAACCACTTGTGACCAGCAGAGCTTCAAGATGCACAAACGCCTGGAATAATTAGGTCAGTCGTGTCTAGATGCAGAGACAGCTAGATCAGACTTGGCTGCGCCTTAGCTTTCCCCAGGAAACCATGGCTGTCACAGAATTCAGGAGATGGATATAAAAAATCTGCATCTGAGGGGTTATAAAAACTACCTTGTTGTCAATAAACTGAGTGGGCTACAGGGGCTGCCTGTACCTCAGCTTCCTCCTGCCCCACACAGATTGCTTGCATAAGCAGGTCTTTGACTTTAGAGGCTAGTGAGAGTAAACAGGGGAGATCAAACATACTCCAAACTCATCCTGTTTAGACATACGCTGAATTGTCCATGAGGCAAGACACTAAGTCTGTGCAATGCAGTATGTGTTCAAACCCAAGGATTTCTGTGGGTAGGGAAGGACTGTGGGATTACAGCCTGAATGTTAAATAGCTTCATCATCTCTACAATGTCAAAGCATCATTTTATGCCCAGGAGGATTCCTTGATTAATGTAATTAACATGATTCTGCCGGGTTGTGAGGCAGTAGGTGTGTCAGACCTGGGGTCCCTCCAGCTCCTGCAGACACAGAGAAGGGAAGGGGCACTCCTGGCAGCAGGGCTACTCCAGTAGGAAGGCAGCCAGGGCACATGTACCCACCCTGCCTTGCTGCCTGGGGGTCTGCAGTCGCATCTGAATCACTGCAGCGGCTCAGCCTTGCAGGGCTCACTTCTTCAGCACCAGCGAGAAACCCACTGCTAGTGGAAGGTGATGATAGAGTGTTTCCTGTAGAGATTTCAAAACATAACAGTGGCAATTTGTGTTACAGCCACATCACCAGGTCTCAATCAGACCTGTCAGTGTCCTCACACCAGAAAAATCAAGCAGTAACAAGTTCTTGTTGCACTGCTCTCTTTTTGTTTCACAACATAACAAAGCAACCCTGCTAACGAGAGCAGGGGAAATCGATCTGATTTGGTTTTGTTTTGATTAGGATGTTTGCAGGTTCTTGTGACAGCTAAGAGAAAGCTTCCCTAGGTGTAAGCCCCAGGCACAGGATAAGTGAGCTCTAGAAATTGGATCTATTCTTCTTTTTGAATAGAATATCCACTGAAGCAACTCTGCTTCCTTCTTTGATGTATGTTAGAGGCCACATCATTTATTTTTCGTTTGATTTAAAGTGAAATGCAGAAAGACCTGCTAGTTAGCAGTAGCACAGGGCTGCAATACAACTGGAATTTAGATGACATTTGACAAGAAAAAAAGAACTTTTTTTTTCTACATATAGGTATTTACAGTTTTTTATACCTGCACATAGAATTGCTTCTAGCCTTTGATGCAAGTTATTCTGAAGAAATCTTAATGGTACAGAATTGTGTTGATTTATCTAAAATGTTTAGATTTTGCCTTCCATTTTTGGTCTTCAACATTTTCAACGTTCTCTACAGATGGCTGTAATTTCTTTGTTGCCTATCACAATAATATCATTAAAGAGCTTGGAGACAAATACAGGGGCTTATGTCACAAATGGAAATAGATTGATGAAAAGGCATAGAATATCACTTGCAAAACAGCAGTCATTGAAACAATACTGGTTGATTACCTAAGGTACTCACCACCGTCCTTTATTCAATCACTCTGTATCTAGTAATTTAGGAAAGAAAGTATTGTATTTTAATACAGACTATGCTTATTGTATTCTCCATAGGATTTTAATATAATAAGACCATCCAGCAGTTTTTCAGCTCTGGCAGCAAAAATGCTACCATGCCAAGGGCATTACATCATACACTGACACTGGTTAGCTAGCAAAAATAATACCTTATGACAGAGTTGGGATAAAAATTAGACTTTTACATCATAATTCACAACATAAATCCATCGCCTCAGGGAACAAAGCATGACAGCAGTTGACAGAAATATACCATTTTTATGGACAATAACTGAAGGAGAGTTTCTGATGGCATCCTGACAGGGACACACAAAAAATGGGCTGGAGGGGCAAACTGGGAAAACAAACTCTGCTAAGTGCTGAAAATTAGAAGCAGTGATTCCAGCATCCACCTTTCACTCTCATCTAGAAGGTGGCACTTATTATGTACCTATACCTCCCCTATTCCACTATTGTTTCAGGAAAAGCCTCCCTTCCTTTCTTCTTATGATAATTAGCTGTTTCCATGGATAAACCCTGGCTCTCAAAGGCTCCTTACAAAGCTTGCTATCTGGTGTTGAAGACACACTACCTGAAGGCTTTAGCAATTCAGGGTTTTGTTTTTTCTTTCTGAGTCCCTGAGCCTATGCTTTGAACATCACCCACCCATAACAGTTAACTTTCCTGCTGAAATGCCATTTGTGTTAGGTGCCTGAGTGAGCAGGTCTGGGAGCCATCCAAATGCCATGTTCTTTGGTGCCCTCTTTGGTATTGAGAACCACTGAATTCTTGGGGATGCTGGAATGACTGGTGGACAGACAGATTGACAGGAAGCTGGGAGAGAGAGTGTGACAGGAAGTTGGAACAAGTGCAGGATCAATGCAACAGCTGCTTGGCTTGAGAAAGAAGGGTTTATCTGCCCAGTTTAGTCTTGCTTTACATTAGCTAACTGCACATTAAAGCTTTGGGAACAATTCTCAGTCCATACACACTAGCGAGGGGTTAAACCACAGCACCTGAAGAACTGAATCACCTGTGCTTTGTTTGCAAGCTGTAGGCACCCTAGGGATTCTCCTGTGGTCTTTCCCCTTTCATGAACTCTGATCCTGTATTTAAATCTCTCCAACTAATTAATTGCACACCTGTTCCTGAAAAGGGGACCCCTGAGAACTCTTACAGCAACTGGAGATGTGGTTTGCCAAGGTGGGGGTGTTGCCAGGATTGCATCACTTAAACATTTCCAGGCAATCTAGCCTAATGGGACTGACAGAAGTGATAGAGGCTAGGAAAAACATCATGGGAACACTTTACACCACTTGGCCTTTACTCACTCTGAGAACCCAAGTACAAGTTTGCAATTCTATCCTAGGAGTAGGATGGAGCTACAGCAACATACCTTAAGTATTTTTGAAAACTGCTCTGGAGTCCCCATGTCACTTGCAGTGTCTTTTCTTCAGAAGAGTCCCTTGGAAAGGGCAGTATCTCTGAGCCCACTCATAGACAGGCATCCAAGAAGCAGTATTGTGACTTTAAACAAAAATTTTATTATGTGTTTGAAGGTAGGACAAGACTCTCAAATAGTGCCTATCTCTTTGTCCTAATAGCAATTAGCACATAAATCAAGTCTTGGCTCTTATATGAGTGCTTTGCTTCCTAAAGAAAATTGCTATGAGAAAAGCAAGGAATTGATCAGTTTGATTATTTTGAGCTAACAGTAAAACAATCAAATTGAGAGTTAATTCTTTATAAAACATGGTAACATTTCAGAATCTGTCTGTGAAAAACATCCTGTAAATATTTTTACTTACACTACAGTACCAAAACATCTGCATGTGGAATGTCTAAAGTTTAAATCCACAGCATTTTTAATTTTTTTACTGATTTATTTATTCAGTCCATGTTAGTACATATTATAACTCTCTTGCTGAAATGTAAAACAGCAAAAGGATCACACATGATACCCACAGGAAGCCGTTCAGACAAGGGCACACATCTGAAGTGTACATCTTGTCAGTGTGTATAAACACCTAAAGGCAGCAAAGCACCTGAACACAGTTTGGGGCAGCGAGCTCCAGGTATCCCTGAGTTAGCAGGGGCTAGACCAGAAGACCTCTAGACATCCCTTCCAGCCTCAGCCATTCTGTGAGTCTGTGATACATGGTATTACTTTCAGCAACATTAATCCTGTATTTAAAAAATCGTACAGCTAGTTACTTGTAAGGACAACAGTATTTATTTGTCTGCAGCGCAGCACACCTCACAGTCTGTCTTCACCTAGGGAGTACCATGCTAGACCAGTTCCTAGGGAGTCACAGGTTTTACACTTATTACATAAGCAGAGAATGTGGTCCAGGAATTTTTCAGGAATTATCAAACAATGCTATCAAGGATGGGTGTGAAATGAAACCAGAAAATGGATATGTATCTCCTTAGTGACAAGCATATTATGTAACCTACCTATCCATACACACACTGCAGAAACCAGCAGGTCAGAATGAGAGCCTTCCTTCATCACCACTTTTATCCTGAATTTCATGTTTGACAGGAGTCCAGTGCTGCTTCCTCTGAAATCAATGTTCAAATTAACATTAAGCTTAATAGGAGCAGGACTGATCTACCTGTCTGGATTTGAAAAGCAAATCCAACACTAAACAGACAAAATTAAGTCAGAAAATTATTGTTATGAACGTCTGTGGAGATAACTTGGGAGAATGTTAATACAACCAGCTGTTAGCACAGAATAATAATTATCTGTTGTTAGACTAGTGCAAAAGGAAAGATATAATTATTTGCAATGCACAAGACTTGAAGGTTATGATAATGCTGTATTTTGTTGAACTTTATTTCTCCACAATTGTTTTAGTACCTGTTAATCATTTTTCTGAGGAATGTTAGTATTATTACACTTCCTTTACCCTCTCACCTCCACGGATCAGAAGGGAAAGATTTCAACTGGTGGAGATGCATCAGCAGGTCAGTTTTCTAAAGGCAAAATCACTAGATGTTTACCCCACAAACTGGGGTTTTAATCAATGAGGTTATGCTGCAGAAACAAAGTAAATAACAGTCTGCGTGGGAAACAGCTAAGGACCGTGCCAAACTTCAGCTGGGTTAGTGTGAATTAAATCTGGGGTATAACTTGTTCTGACAAGAGATGAGGCACTGTGTATCTGTGAGGCTATTACATTACCAGCATTGCTCTGCAGGGTTCAGCAGAACTGTACTCCAAGAGTGAATCCAGTCTAATGATTTAAAATCATACACCTTTACCCTGGAATGGTGCTGCTTGAAGTTACATTCAAAATGGAAGTTATAAGCTCACTGACATGGGATTCCTTTTTGCTTATGTAATGAAGATAAAAGTAATACTGCTGCAATTAGTGCCAAGGTTAAATTCCAAAATCAACTAATAAAAGCGGTGGGTTCGTTATTTGTTGCTCTCTCCTGGTCATGAATTGATTTTTTTTTCTGAAGGCAATGCTTTCATTAGAGACAAATTGCGAGACTCCACACAGAGTAGCTGGGCAGAACTGTAAGGAGTGCATCAAGCAAGAACTCACTGCAAGTGACATAGCAGAGCTTGGGATTTAATAGAAGCGGGTGATAAAAACACAGCTATATTACACTGCACAGGACAAAATCCCTTTGGAGTGCTATTTCCCTTAAATTAAAAAAAAAAATCAACAAACAACCACCAAACTGAAGTCTATTATAAACCTATTACTGTTTTGTATCTGATCAACAAAACTAGTGATCCCAAGAGGATGAGATGATGACCGTGTCTAAGATGACCATGTTGAGCAGTCACTTTCATTTTGTTTTATTCAGACTTTTACCCCGCTACTTGTATGACAGTATTACAGCCAGAAGTTAATCCAGTTCTTACCAATATACTGCATAACCAACACTGCCTAACTCTTTGCTCTTCCACTGCTGCGAGTCTTTCATACACTTAAAAACAGCCTTCCCACCAATATCCCTGCTACAACACATAACCTTCTATCCTAGAACACTGTGCCCCTGACCCCTCCTTGTTAGATTGTCATTATGAGAGCAAAGAGAGCACCATGCACATCAGACCTGACAGAGGCTTCTCAAGTAGTGCACGCAGACATACTTCCTCCTGCCTTTTTTTTTTTTAACTTCTAGCTTGAGGAACACAGTGTGTCCTCGTTAAAAAGCCTGCCTCATAGGAAACGGTTGTCCTCCAAACAGTGTAACATGGTCATGCTCTCACATGTTTACTGAACTCTTCTTTAATGGCTGTCGTTTTCTGTCTGCTAAATATCTTCTCTATCAATGTACTGTTTAAGAGGGCAGAAGGAGTTGCATGGAAAAATTGCAGAAAAATTTTCCTAGGTCTTCCTATGAATTTTGTGTCTGTTTTGAAGACTTAAAGCTAGTTACAGCACAAATAGTGTTTTTTGGTGTCAGCTAAGGGCAAGGATATAGGTACTGTTTGCATAGACAGCAGCAGGTAAGCATCTAATGCCTAAAGTATCATTTCAGGATCAGCAACAGAGAAGTACATCAGTTTCCTTGTCCTACTTAGATTGCCTGGATGTGTCACAAAGATAAATGCATTCACCAGAATTAGCCTACTTTGTTAATTGGACTTGAAACCACCTACAAAGACAAAATGTATTGTCTTTTCCCTGTGGCAGGTGTCCTCCATCATGAAAACACAGGTGAGACAAAGTTAAGTGACAGTCATCTGGGAGTCCGGTATACCTACAAGGAATGTGTTTCTACACAAAGGCAACATCATACAAAAACCCCCAAGCAACTGCTGAAAACATCTTTTAACACAACACATTGTTCGAGGTAAATGCTGCTGGTTTGCTGATTTCTATTTCCTGTGATGTGTCCTGGAGCAGCTGGGGTATAGCTTCCCATAGTGTGAGGCACCTGCAGCTTTAGAGAAACATCCATGACTGGTGCTGCTCATCACTAAGCCAGAAATGCCAATAGTACTTGGGCATCTGTACTGAAGTTCTGTACCCACTGAAATTTATCAGAAACACCTAAACTTGCTAAGCTTTTACACAGATCAGATTTTAAAAGAAATCAGAGAAAGTGTTCCTCTACATAATTAGGTGCATATAAATTTAGTACACAGTAATCTACTGAAAATCAAAAATTTAACTTGGCAATACTAGTCTTTTTAGATACTTCCTAATATATCTCACCTGATAGTCTTTTTTTACCTCCCACTCAGGCACACTCATCTTTTTCTATTCCAAGCAAACACAGTGATGGTGCAGTCTATAAAAAAACATTTGATTTTGCTCACTGTAGCTCAAGACAGATGTAACAGTAACAGAAGAACAAAAGTAATGACAGAGCACTGGGGTGTTAAGCAAAGTTTATTTCAAGGGAGAAAGTCAGTAGCTCAAGAATCAAGGGAAAAAGATACATGGTTTTCGCTCAGAGAAGTCACTGTAGTAATTCTGTCTAATAGGATTTCTCACCCATGATAAAAAAGACGGATCCAGAGAAAGGTAAAATATGAGTGTAAAATATGTGAAAAGTGCCTTCTTTTTTTTGGCCTTTATAAGAGTAGAACAGAACAAACATAAAGGAAAAGTATTTCATATTAATATTTGGAAATGGTTTCATGCAGATAAGCCCATATGGAACCTATTGTCAGGTTTGGAAGATTATGGAAGGACTGGATAACAGATACTGGCAGCATGGCATCCTGCTACAGAAAGCTGTCAAACACTAATTACTATCAAAAAATCATCGCGCCATCGCCACGACAACAGTAAAAATAATAAAAGGCTTCTCTTTTGTGCTGAGTTGTTGCTGACAGCCTTTCTTCTAATACTAGCTTCTGTTAAGAGACAGAAGCAGGACAGGTCCCACTCTGGATATTTGTGGCTAGTTTAGTAGTTTTTACTCATGTTTTTGCCTTCCTTTGTTTGGCAGGGAGAGTGACTCAAGAAGAAAAGGAGGTGGTCAAAGGTGAGAAATATTTCCTCAACTCCAACAGAAAAATTCACCTTAGCTGCTGAATATAGTCCACTTACAAAAGAGATGTCATTTGGAGGCAGTCGGCTCTTATATGGTTCTTCCTAAAAATAAAACACATTTTTTTGCAGTGGTGGGTGTCTGAAGATGCAGACAGTGACAAACAGCATCTCCTTTATCTTTGCATTTTTCTCTTGATGTCTTGATAACACACCCATGTCAAATATTTAAAAGAAAGTCGTCTTTTCCCAATCAACATATTTACTCCTCCAGAAATGCTAATGGAGACTCAGTACCAGAATAAGAAAGAAACACAAAGAGGGTAGCAGCACTGTACTTTCATCTGCTACAGCAAGCAGCTGTCAGCGCTAATACAAAAATTATCCAGCAGGCATCCAAATTTATGCTAAGTAAACATTTCTTGAATCTATTACATACAGCA
Source organism: Toxostoma redivivum (assembly GCA_013397375.1). Lineage (NCBI taxonomy): Eukaryota > Metazoa > Chordata > Aves > Passeriformes > Mimidae > Toxostoma > Toxostoma redivivum. Next base: position 8,896 of record VXBI01012278.1, on the reverse strand, counting down.
GGAACCTAGTTTTTCTCTGGCCATTATTCTGAGTAACTATTTTCTAGTCTTCCTTTCCTATGGTACGTACACCAAGCCAGTCACCTTGTTGTGGAAGGCCATTAGGTTTTTTGGGCAGGTTTTCCCCTTCATAAATCCCTAATAACTACTTGCAGATGTCTTCTTGCTCCCTGAAACGGTTTCCAGGATTAGCTGCTTCACCACCTTCCCAGGGACTGAGATAAAACTTCACAGGCCCTAGTTCCTCAGATTCCCCTTCCCCTTCTTGAAGACAGGAGAGACCCTTGCTTCCTCCCAGTCCTCACAGCTCTCTTCTCCACTCCCTTTTCATTGCAAGCAGCCTGTAATGACGCAGGCCAGCACCCCCAGCACCTGTGGGTGCCATGTGTTCTGTAGGTATAATTTATCTATATATATATTCTCTGGCCTGATCATCCTCCACTGGGAGTGAATGTACTTTGCCCTGGATTTTCCCACTGGTCCCTGAGATTACTGAGAGCAAGCTCAGTAATCAGAAAGATGAAGAAGACATTGAGTACTTCTGTGTCCTTTGTCAGAGGGCTTCCTGCCCACTTGAACAGTGGGGCCATGTTTTCTCTGGTCTTCCTTTTGCTGCTGTTGTCCTTGTGGAAACCTTCCATGTTGGTGGACACATGTGTTGCCATACTCACTTGCAGATGATCTTTGGCCTTCCTGACAATTTCTACAACCAGACAGCACCTCTGCAGTCCTCCTGAGACCTGTCCCTGCTTCCACCTCCAGTACACTTCCTTTTTATGTCTGTGTCTAGTGGGGAGCTCCTTGCTCATCCTCTGCCCTCTTTGCTTGGTTTCTGCTTGTTGGCATGGACCATGTCTGAGCTTGGAGGAGATTAACCTTAAACATCTACTAGCTTTCCTGGACAACTACTGTCTCCAGGGCCATGTCCCATGGAATTCTTCTAGGCACATCTCTGGACAAATTTTACTCTCAAGTAGTCCAGAGCAGTCTTGCTGTTTGCCTTATTCTCTCTTCTAAGGGTCCTAATCTCCACCATCTCATGGTTCCTGAAACCAGGCTTGTCTCTGATCTTCAGATTCCTGATCAGTTCCTCCTGGTTTGTAAGTATCACATCCAGCCAAGCACCTCTGCTCCATGTCTTGTTGATCCACACAGGGAAGATTAGTGTTGTTTATTCTTGCATTGGAAATGTCTTGAAAATGGTGTTAATTGCTGCAAAAACACAGTAGGTGAAACAGTTCTTCTTGGAGAGAGTAGTCTGTTATTGCACAGACACAGGCTCTGACTTGCTGTTGTAGTGAGTTATGCTGCTCTTGAAAAGGCTCTTGGACCATCTTGTGTACTTCTACACAAACCACTGCTCCCAGTTGGCTCCCTCTGTTCCATTTGCCACCATCCAAACTCTTCATTGGCTGCTGAATGACATTCAGTCATCCATTTTCCTTAGAAATCTCTAAGGGAAGTCTAGAAATCTCTCAATCTTTTCATGCCAGTCTTGTAAAGCTCACAATAGCTACATTTCTGAACCTCTTTGTCATCAGTGTTACAAACAACTCAAGGATTTATTTAGCTTAATTTTGCCATAGAGACAGTGTAGGGTTCTCTTGAGATCACATTCCACAAGAAATTCAGCGTTTTTATTAAATCTGGTTGACAGCAAACTAGAAAGAACAATATATTTCATACAAAAATGGATTACAGATACAGAGAAGTTAGAACAATAAGGCATCCATAAAACAAATGGACTGGATTCCAGGACAGAGGCACCTCTGCATACAGAGCATGACATCCCATCTGTTGGACAGATGACATCTGACACAGTGGCTAAACCTTAGTTTCACTTTTTTCCACTGACCAAAATTACTACTTAAGGATAGAATTCCTTTAATGGTTATCCTTCCTCTAGCTTGCATGTCTTCAGCATCAGATAAGAGCTGCAGCTTCCTTACAGAAAACCTTACTGGACACAGAAACAAGAATCTCAACACGATGATGTAGGTTACTGAACCACCATATTCAATTCTAGTGGGAATGCAATTCTTTATTAAACTGAGTTGAATAGGTAAAGAAAAGCTGGGTGAAGTGCCAGGAAGGAAGTATGGACTGGATATTCCTGCCATTTAATTCTTTAACTGCTAAAGCCCTACTCTTTGAGGCACTGCCAGTTCCACTATACAGAAAATAAAGAAAATGTTAAGACTTGTGCTAAGAATGAAAATGCCTAAACATGGGGATATGGCAAAAGCAAGGCTGACTGAAGTGTAATTCCCCCCTGCAGGACCAACAAGAGAGCCTGTACACAAGGGTGCCTTTCAGTGAGTCACAGTCTGGTGGTGATGTTCAGCATATGCTCACGGACTGAGCACTAAGCCTGCTTGGCCCCAGGCTGCTATGCTGACCAAAGATGCCAAACTACATGAGTTAATTCCCAAAGCCACTGCATGGGAAACTGTGAGGAGGGGACAGAGCAGGAGAAATGGTAGGATGCAAGAAAGCCTCAGGGGAGCAAAAGGAGAGAGAGAGAGAGAGAGAAAGACACCTGTGTATAATGCCTGATTAAACAATTCAGCTGAACTCGCACCAAAACAGAAAACCAAACCCTCTGACCAAACTTCAGCAGAAAAGCTTAGTAAAAATTCAGGATGATTGTGGCTTCTAACAGAATATGTTTTTATGGACTTAATTTATTTTCTTGATTAGTTTATGTATACAGCCCTAAGCATAAATATTCAAGAAAGCCAACTTCATACAGGAGAAAACTTACAGACCTCCCGGAAAGGCTTTAGTTGCCATTAAGGGACAAAAACACTGACTCAAACAAAGCACTTTATTTGAATGACTTGCTGTAGCCAGAAAAGAAAACAGTTGATCTACTTCTTTCCAATCTCCAGGTCAATTGGACAGGAAGGAACTTCTTTCAGCCTGAACAGGCTCTTCCAAGATCTGAATGTCAGCTAGCCCTATTATACCACCTAATTAAGACACAGACAGAATGAAGATCCTGCTGAACACAGTGGGATCCCATCATAGGATTCAGCAGACTGTACCAAGTCACATGGGGTAAGACTCCAGGGCTGGAGGTGACCCACATCCACCAGATGCCAGAAGAAGTTTCTTTCCCTTTCCTGTCTGAGATTTCAGACTTCTGTATCATTACAGGATTTAAAAACTCTGTAGGTTACAACAGTCAGCTTTGCTGTGCTATTCCTTGGTAAAACACCAACTGGAATTCTGTCATAGAAGGAATATTTCAGGTTGTTTCGATCTGCAAGTAAGGAAAGAAATGTTTTTTATAATTCTTGTGTTGATACAGTAAGGTGGCTTTGAGTTGATACAGTGAAGTGACTTTAAGTTTCTTGGAAATACAGTTAAGGTTTGCATTCTGCATGCTGTGAATTAAAAGGAAGAAGACTGCATCAATAAAAAGTCATGGTCATCTGAAGTTACTGACTGAGTTAAGAATTAAGTATCTTTCACTGGCTGGCTTTTGCATTATGACAGCTGTTGCTGCCTTGCCAGTGAAAAAGATGACTGTAATGGGAAAACCTTTTCCTTCTGGACTAAAGGACAAGCAACAGAGAAAAGAGAGAAAGTAATCAGGAGCAGCCCAGGACTTATGCAAGCTGAAAAACTTGCAATTAAGAGCCCCTAAATGTGATTTCTATCCATACACTCACCTTGGGGCCTTCTGCACTTCCCTGCTGATCAGAGTGTTGATACTTTTGGCTTTTGCTCTCTGCTAAAGATTCATTTCCCTGGAAACAGACACTATATTCTTGAAAATAAAGAAGCAGGCTCTAAAAACCGATGGTTAAAAAAACCTCAGCTCTCTTCCTACCTGTTGAACAGCAATTTTTATCCATGCAGTCCATCTGCCCACAGAGATGTAAAAATTTGGATTGAAGCAATCAGCCTGTTGATGCACACAGCTGCCCTCCAGAAGAGGGTGTGTTTTAAAAAGGCCCTTCTTGGTTGGCTCTTAAGGACTTGGTACTTGTGTGGTATCACACCTCAGAATAGTGGGCTCTTGAGAGTGGGGGGTTGTTCAGAGAATGCACAATCACTTCACTGCCTCATCTGTACAAATTATGCACATTTACTGGTCTGTGATTGATTTTCCAGGATGGAGCTCTTCAGAAATTCAGTGGTACAGATTAGTTTATTAAACTCTGTTGTCTCACTTCACTTTAGGCTTCTAATTACAAACATCCCAAGAAGACCAGGGTGGCACCGTGTGCGAGAGGGTTCAAGTGTAGACATTATGAGAGGTTCTGTATCTGCAAAGTATTTTGTTAGTGACAAAGCATGGGAGATATAAATAGAGAAGGCAACCTTGGACTTGACTTCTCCTTTCTGTTACCTGGTGCTAGAACCAAATCACGAGCATTTGACTGCAGGTGAGGTTCCCTCTGAGCTCTGGGAAACTAGTGCTCTCCTCATGGTCTCATAGCAGCCAGGGGCTCAAGAACTGCGTGCACCCTCAGACTGCCCCACCTGTGCCAGAGCAGTGTGGCTAAAGAGGGCATCCACCAGGTGTTGCTCATGGTTTGCTCTTCACACAGAGAAGCCCTGCTGGCATCTTCTCAGGTCTGCTGGACAAGGTGAAAGAATATGAACAATTACTTTGTTTTATTTTCAAAGGAAAAACAAAACAAACCGAAACAAAAAAACCAAAACCTGAAGATTTGGTAAACCAGACCCTGAGCTGTTGAAGCCTCAGCAAGAGAGATCATCTCCACCTGCCTCGGAAGCTGTTTTTAAGCTGGGCTCTTGTTTTTGGTCTTTGCCTGAGCTGTGTCACTAGTGAGCCCTGCCTGGCCATGGCAACTATTGATCTTCCTTAGCCTGTGGGCCAGTGTCTAAGCATGACCTTGGCCATTCCCCAGCCTGTGACCAAGCCCTGTCATGAGTCTGCCCTGCTGTCACCTGCAGCTCCCAGCTTCCCTGCCCTTCCACCTGATCTTCATTTTCCCTTCATTCAAGGTTTATTCATTCATGCCAGGAACACTGGGTGTCTCAGAGACTTCAGATTATGACTTAACATCTGCCTGTAATATGTTCCAGCTGCATTAATTTACAAGGAGAAAAAAAAACCCCAAGGAGTCTGAAGTTAGCAGCTGTTAATCAAATACCATCCTTGTGCACTAGACCTTGTTTTATACAACCTCCTTTTAAGCTTTTAAATGTTTTCTTAATGTTGTTGTACCATACCAAAATCTGGATTATGTTTTCAATGTCCTGAAATGGCATAAATGTACTCCTTTGCTATGTATGTGCTTAGACTTAGGATCACCCCTGTTGTAAAACCAGGAAGCTGATGGATTGTTTAAGGAAATATTATTGCAAAGCATATTTCTCCCATTGAAACCCCAAAAAAGTAAAATACTTACATACCTAAAGGTATTGTTTGTTTGTTTGTTTCTTAAATCAATATTCTTTGATAATGTTTGCATTTTGATATAATTCAGACAATCCCATCAGGCTTGAGATATACTAGTGCTGTACAAGGATTCTTGGGAGGTCTCCTCTCCCTTAGTCTTTCAGAGCTTAGAGAAGAGATACATTTTTTTACCAGAACAATACCCTGGAATGGGCTTCCTAGAAGACGTAGTTGATGCATTGACCCTGTCATTGTTTAAGGAGCATTTGGATTAGATCCTTAATAACTTACTTTAATTTTTGATCAGCCCTGAAGTGCTTAGGCAGTTGGGTGAGATTAGTGTTGTAGGTCCCTCAGAGCTGAAATAGAACAGAATATTTCTACTCTATTCTATTCTATTCTATTCTATTCTATTCTATTCTATTCTATTCTATTCTATTCTATTCTATTCTATTCTATTCTATTCTATTCCATTCTATTCTAGTCCAGTCCAGTTCATTCCTTTCCATGGAAAGCAGTGAAACATAAGCAAAACATTGAAGCTAAGAACCAAGCAACAAGACTTCTTAACTACTTTTAAAAACTTTAAGTCCTTCTGAAGCAAAAGGTAAGTATCTTTTCTAGCATCTAATGATTCCACCTGTGTCAGTTTGTATGTGCTCATGTTGACTGTATAATTTTCTCTGGCAGTTCTGCTGTAATTTTCTTTTTTTTTTTTTTTAATTCAGGGTTGTGTCAGAGTATCTGGAGTTGTAACAGCAAAGGATTTCTGGCCACTTAGGAAAGCCTGACATACTGACCCAGCATCATATGCTAGAACCGTCTTCTGATGCTTTGGGAGGAAAGAAGGTAAATGAGAAGAATCAGTCAAAATAAACTCTGTAAAACCTCATAGATGCTTGAGAAGGGAAATTAAATTGCATGGTATTTAGCAGAAAGGTATAAAGATAGGGAAGGAAAGGATGTAAATCTGGTATCCTGGGTGAAGCAAGATGATAATCTAGTAGGGCTTACACATACATGTAAATATTCCAATTTCCAATTTTAACAGATTTTTAATACCTTTCAGTAAGTATTCTAAGAGAGTGCTTTTAAAAAATTTTTAATTGACTGTTATTTTTCCCATTTCTCCAATATCTTTGAAATTCTGGTTTCCAGCCCTTGGGGTACTTTGGACGGGACTTTTGGGATCCAGTGAAATTCTACTGAAGCATGTGAGCTGGCAAGAGCATAGCACTCATCTTGGGACAGCTTGTGTCCCAGTCCCCAACCAAACTTTAACCCTTGGCAGAGACAGTTGCCTTCCAAAGCTGTTCTATGAGTCTGCAAATGACACAGGAGAAAGGCAAAGTGAAGGACCACAAATATAATATTCATATGAGAGTAGGAGCAGTCATGTAGATGTGAATTAGAAGAAAGTACTTTCAATATAAATAGAAACAGGTTACTACAAATTTCCAAGTAACAGTAATAAGATCTGCAACCTGGTAGCCTAACGGTAGCTTCAGCTCAAACTGGAGGAAATAGAAGTTGAACCTGGATTTATTCGGACAAGGACCACTACTATTTTGTTGTCTGCTTGCTGTTTACATTAGGTATTGACAGTGTAACTCAAATTCTTGTTGAATTTCTGTACCTCAGTGCAAACCTGACATTTGATTGATACACTAGGCATCTAAAATGATCCATGACTGAATGGCCTAAAGAGCAATATATTCCTACAGTCTGTAACAGTAGTGTGTCTCATTCAGATTTGAATAGAATAGAATGAAATAGAAATATTTTCTTGGGTACCCAATAATTTACAAGCAAAAGATTAAAATTCAGCTCTGGAACTCCCACAATAAACATTCTGTTTGCAATTTGCAATAATCTGTGCAAGCATTAAGACTTACAAAGATAGGACCAGGGATTTAATTTAGTATCAATGCTACCTGCCTGTGTCCCAGGCTGGAGCCCCTCTGGCAAAGGCTGCTTGACCTGGTCAAGGTCAGTTGCTTGAGAAAGCAAGTTTCTTTGTGCTGTCTTCAGTGATGAAGCAGCTCCTTGCTAGAATGGAAAGACCATGTTGGCCAGAGGTGGCTTTCAGAGGCTTCACAAACTAATGTGGCTCCTCATAGCCCTCCAAAGGTGTGCCTGTAAGGCCTGCCATCAGGCTGAAATTAATTTCTGTGTCACAGAGCAAGAGATGGTTCAGTAGAGACCTCAAAAATTACTTTATCAGTTGTGAGAATAGGTGTCTTTGAAACTTTCTACCCATTCCTCGCTTACTGAGTTTAATTTTCCTTTAGAAGTCTCCTCAGATTTGCCCTTAGGAAAGTCAATTTGTCCTTGCTTTCTAGCATCTCAAAGGAAAAATGCAATCCTCTGCAAAGACGGATAATTTAAGACACAGTTGATGGCTTGCTGCCAGTTGGTTGAGCATGGTGCTAATAATGCCTAGGTCACAGGTTTGATCCCTGTACAGACCATGCACTTCAGAGTGGGACTAATAATCCTTGTGGGTCCCTTCCAACTCAGAATACTCTGATTCTGCGGTACAGCTGAGTCCAGTGTGAACCTTGGCACTGACTACTGGGTGTTCAAGCTGTCAGAAGGCAATCGGTACATTTATGTGAGACAGAGTGTATTTTCAGGAAAAACTAGGAGGAATAATAGCCCCACCAGTGAACATGCAAAAAGATAATGTATGTTGGACCTTCCTGGAAATGTTTACACTTTTCACAGAAGACTATGTCCATACATTTCCATAACATTAAGGTTTTAAAAAAGTGCACTGAAATTTCATGTTTATCTTTGCAACGTTTTTCAAGACTGAGTGCTGTAGTCACATCACACGGTATACTGTTAGACCTTGTTAGACTCAAACAGGCCTCTCATGTGATGGATCCCAGTGCTTTACACCAAAGTATACTATAAGACTGAGGTGGGGGCTGATGTTTGAGAGGGATGACAGGAGGTTAGGATGCATGATGTGCTGGAGACAGTCTCTGAGAACAGGCAAGTTCTCAGATGACTGCTCTCTTTTTGAGCAGCAAAGTGGTCTCATACAAATAATCTCTTATTTTTGAAAAGATAACTGAATTCTGTATGGTAGGTATTCTTCTGAGCTTAAAGTTATTTTTTCATGAAGCTGTCACGGTTTGGCACAGTATTTGTTCGTCCTGTGCCTGGACAGAAACAATTCTGGAAAGAGTTAAATCATTTTATTGTGCAAGCTCATTTAGTTTAAAAAAACTAGAGATTGCTTTTTGCTCAGTGGCTCCAAAGGCTGAATGAGTCCAGCTGAATACTAGATGGACTTCAGAAAGGTGAGGTAGCTAGAGATGAGAGACACCATTACACAGTGTAGATAGTGCCTTTGTTATTTTGTAGGATTAGTGTCTGTGATTCACTTGATGTAATTCTGATTGATCACATAGTTACATTAAAAGATCTACAGCAGCAAGCAATTGAAAGTGAAAGCATGACATGGACTTCTCCTGGAACTCTTGGTGACCATCCTCATCCTGTAAC
>VXBI01012267.1:36931-61694 GCA_013397375.1 Toxostoma redivivum | reverse complement strand
CACGAATCACATTTATTACACTTTTAACTGGGAAAGGTAGAAAGGCCTCCACATATGTCAGAATTCTGCAGGTTTGGGGCCTTTGCACAGGCATCAAGTTTGTGGTAAAATTCACTTTCTAGACCTTTGCTCTCTGTGCTGCACAAAACACATGGGCTGTGTAGCACTTTAAAGCTATTCTTCAGTGCAGACCCAATGACTGGATGGTTGAAGCTGATAGGGATCTCAGTGTCATCTGGTCTGGAGGAGGTTCCTGTCAGCCCATTTCTCCAGCCTGTCTGGGTCCCTCTCCATGGCACCCCGACCTCTGGAGTATCAGCCCCTCTTCACAGTTCAGTGCCATCAGCTAATTTGCTGAAGATGCAGATGCCCCATTATCCAGAGCGTTAATGAAGGTGTGAAAGAGGTTCAGACCCAGTACTGTCCCCTGGGTTACACTGCTCCAATCAGACTTTGTGCCATTGACCACCACCTCCCTTACTATCTGGTTATCCAGCTGGTGTGTCAACAACTTCTTTATGAGGATCTTGTGAGAAATCCTGCAATTACTTTGCTTCTGCAGATGAATTCCAAGATTTTTTTCCTCTACCTCTCTAACTACCCAATTTATGTTCTCTGTCAAGTATCCACATTTGCAACTCAGGTGTAAGTAGAACAGTTGAAAGTCAAACTTAGAGAAAAACTTGCCCTGGACAACCACAGTCTTGCAATGTACTCGAAGTGGCACAGAAGGACTGATATTAACTACAACAATTTTATTTTGAACACACCTAAATTATATGGCCCAGAAAATTTCTTGCTAAATCATAGACTAGCAAAAGTGTTTTGCTCTTAACCACTCTTGGTGTATTCTGCCAGACTAGCATAGCATTTCATCTGGCAGGACAACTGTTAGAGGAGTCTGACTTTCTAGAAAGTTCAACCAGTGAAATCTTGAGAGGATGTTTCTTGCTAAAAACATTCACATGTATTGTTCATTCATAAACTGTCACATGAGCAACTAAATCTAACTGACTATACATCTATGGTAGGAGATTCTTTCCAGCATAAGCAATTTTTTTTTCATACAAATATGTCACAGGCATGAAGAAAACAAACAACTTTGCTTTTCAGTTGGGCAGTTAAAAAGTGAGCCACCACAAAAACAAACCAAACCAACCAAACAAAAAAGTTTCTAAACTTTGTAGAAAACCTCTAATATTTTTCATGCCTGATCTTCAACCATCTATTTAACTTTGGCTGGATTAGGGAAATGTACAATGTGATTCCTTTTAATCGAGTGTGATAGGAAGAAAGTGTTTATTTTCTACAGTTGGCCCACACAAAATGACAGAAATGGCATTAGGATTTCATGTTTGTTTTCTTAATATGAGACATATTAAATCAGAGCTTGACCATTCCCTGTAAATACCAAAGAATCCCAAAAGCTACAGCTGGATTCTTAGCAGTCATATATATTGCCAAATGCAACTTTCCAGATGGTGAGAAGTGTAACTAATAATATTGCATGTTTCACTTACATAGCACTGGTAGGGTTTGGCTCAGTTTGTGAGTGAGCCAGACTAGAATTCAGCTCACTTCTCACATAATCATTCAAACTAATGTATTTAACTAAGAAACAGGAATGCAGTAAGAATCCCTGGCTTAGGCAGATCTGGGTCAAGGGAACAGTCTGGAAGAGAGAATGGGCCACCATCCCTCTGGTGGGAACTGGGCTAGCTGGCACAATTTCTTTCCATGGTATCAAGTTGTTGCAGGAATTCTTTGGACTGCAGGTCCATGCTGTTGCAAACTGCAATGTTGTTTAGGGAAGAGAGGCTGATGGTCTGGAACACAGCTTAGGCCAAATAGTATTCCAAAAGCAATCACTTCACACACCAGCAATTGTACCTCTTTTTTAAAGTGCATTTTGCGGTTAAGCCACAAGATGGCAGGAAAACAAAATAAATATTATTTTATGAAACAGCTGCGCTTGAAAGTTACATCCAAAACCAAATACGATCCAGAAGGGGGCAAATTTTCCTTATGAAAGTGTTGCTAAAATCTTATAAAGTTTTAAAATATGTTAGATATCCCTTTAGTATTATCTAACTGTGATTCACAGTAAACCATCTTTCTCTTATCTGCTCTTTTATGAGTCTGGACAACGTCTATGTTTAGGGTGTCTTAAATGTTTCCTGATGGTAGCAAGCTGAGTGTAGTAAAAGAGCTATGTCCAATGACAGATGGAGTTTTAACCTCTCGCCTTATCTCGATTCCTGGATACACTTGTCAGTGGCCTCTTTGCAGTCATCTCATAGTGAACCAGGAAGCTGTTCACCATAATGCCTTTATAATAGTACTGCTTATCTCCAAAAAAGTTATTGAACTGTTTTTGGACATGCTTCAATGACACCCTCAAGGGCTTTCTGTAGTTTCATCTTTTTGGGAACTTGCCTTTTTCCATCCCTACTGTTCTCATTTACTGCTTCTAACAGGGGCACCTTTTTCTTCTCCAAGAGGCATCCCAGGGGATGCACCTATGACAGAGTGGGTATCTGTTGAGCTCGTCAGGGAGGGCACTATTCTGCAATAACTGTGCCTTGGCCAAGGGTCAAAAGCACAGATTATGGGTCATAAGGCAGTGTACTTATCATTGACAAGAAATAAGGAGTAGTTCATGGCTTTGCCATGAAGTTAAGCAGTCATTGTTCATCTGACCATATGTAATAGCCCTGTCAATAAAAGGAAAAAAGTATAACTGAAAAATAACTGAAAAATTATCGTGTTGTAAGTCCTGGTTTCTACATATAACACACTTATTTGTGAGAACTGCTGATCCCACATTTTCTGGTATGGAAATACTGGTTTATGATAAATTCATAGCTGTCCCTAAAGCAATTTTGATCCCTGGGAGGCTCAGGCAGCAGCCCTAAAGCAATGTTCATTTAAAGCAGTCATTTCATTGTCTTTTTTGCGAATTGTTCATGCTTGTGCTGCTATGAGGGAGTAATACCAGCAAGGTGTAGCTGTTGGATATATGCCTGTTCTAACTCATTATCTCAGTCATGGTAAGGAATTCCAAATTTGAAGTAATAAGTACCAAAAGTGTCAATCATAAAATCAGTCAAGTTTTCAAACTTGAAAAGACGTATTGCTCAGGTCATAGAACAAAGTATGTTTGGCAACAAAAGATGACATTCAGGTTTAGGAAACGATCATTTATTACAGCAATGAGAAAACAAAAAGTAGAAAGTTGAGGTTACAGAACTTTAAAGGTGGTTTGATCAAAGCAAGGGCTCTGTACTACATATTAAGATGCCATGATGTTGCACTTTGTCTGGGAGAACTTACAGCAATAATTACCATTCTTTGTTTAGAAGGCTAATGTTTAATGGGTATTTAGAAATGTGCTGCACTGAAAACTTCTTGCTTCTTGCCACCTATCCATTGATTTCCAACTTTGGGATTGTTGTAGTAACACAGTGTGTTGTGATTTCTGCAACCACACTTTTAAAATCTTCATCTCTGCTGTGTTTCTTTTTTCCTCCCTTCACCCAAAGATAGACAACAGGTATAATGAAGCTGGTTGCTGCACACAAACAGCGAAGCTGAAGCTGAATTTACTCCCAGTAGTCTTACACCAGTAGCAGAGTTGTGTCAGTCTCACTCTGCCCACTCAAGCTGCTCACTGCTTCAGCTGTTGTAGTTTTGAAGAAATTATGGAAAGAACAAAAAAACCCAAACAAACAAACAAAACAAAAACAAAACAAAAACAAAAAACAAACAAACAAACAGAAAGAGAAACAATGACAAGTAAACACCAGATCCACTTTCCCTGTGGGTTTTTTCTTTTAATTATGTAATTTACCGTGCCCTTGGCAGCACTGTAGGCTTTTGTGCTATTTTCTTATAAATATGTGCTGAACATCCCCATGGCCACATATTGCTCTGCTTTGGTATTGTCCTGACATTATCAGATATGGAAACCATGTTCCTGATACATTTGCTGCTATACTGCACCACTGCTACACTTCATATTATTTTGAAAGTCATTTTGAATATGCAAAACTTGCTCACCCTTTGACCATTTTAAGTGTGCACAGGTATAGGGCTGCCATCATCACCAAAATATTTTGTGTGAGTAATGGTCACTGTCAAGAAAAACAAGAACTCTTTTGACCTCTTTTGATTTCCAGGCTCAGGGGAAATGCTTAAGCTCAGTAATTGCCTTTTGTACCATATATTTTCTGAAATAACTCCATTACATTCACTTCACAGAAATTATTTTGTAGCTGGATGTGGGGTTTTTTTCATGATTATTTTTTTCTGCATGGTGGCAGAACATTATGGCACACAGTCTCCTAGATGACAATTTTTCTTAGAAAAGTACCCTCCCTATCATCCATATAAAATAGAAACTACTTAGAATGCTTCCAGGGTAACAACTTGGAGCTTTTAAGATCTTAAAGTATGTTTGGCAACTTTTTCCTCAAGTAAGATACATTTATATTGGATGTCTGAGCTATTTCCTTTCAGAAAATGCATTAGGAGTTGCAAACAAACCTTATGACTAATGAACAGAATAGGACATCAGTGTTTTAGCACACATTCTCTTAATCAGCTAATTATATGGACATAATAAATGCCTCCATTTTCTCAGTCAGTCCAAAACAGACTAGATATCTTGGATTATGTGTTCGTTCAGGGTATAAATGTAATATTGGGAGTACTATGTAAGTAGACTAACATAAGGCAGCATAGTTCTGGTTGAGGCTTGCAGTCACAGACAGAACCTGATTGTCTTAAAAGCCTTCTTTAGCCCTATGACCTCTTGTTTTCTTACCTTTGGTGAGAACTACTGGTATAAATAAAACAGTTCTTCCTCTGTACCATGAAGGCATATCTTCGTCTTTTCAGATGATTCTTATTACAGAGTGCTCCAGGGCTTGATGTGGAGGAGAATAACAGTATGAACAACAAAATTCAGAACACAGCTTAAAACTCGTTGCATGCAATTGTTGTTGGGATTTTTTTCAAATATGGAGGCAGCCTTAGTTGACTATAGAATATTTTTAGGAAATAATTCATTTCCTCGACAAAAAGCACCTTTGTCCTACAGTGGGATCCTGAAAGGTGACCACAAAAAACCAACCAAACCCAAAAACAAACAAACAAAAACCAAAACAAAGACAAAAAAAATCAAAACAAAACAAAACACCTCTTCTAGCTCTAGTGGCTAGGACACTCTGCTAAGACATAGCAGAGAATTGATGAGGAAAATACACAAATTCCCAAGTTTATGTAGATGCGAAACAAGGTTTGAGTTCAAGGAAACCATGCATGTAGTCAGCTAGAAGTAGGAGCCTTTGGGGAGGTAGGAGGATTTGGGGAGGGTAGTTCAGTTGATAAAAGGATGTCATTCTGTTGGGTAGTACCAAAGGCTGCACAACAGGGGTCAGAGAGGGACTGTGTTGTTTCAAATAACAGCAAAACTTTTAAGGGGCTTCAGTCACATCAACTGCTTGTGTGTAGAGCAAGGAGGAACTTGAATAAAGCTCTACTCAGAGTTCAAGGAGCTTTAATAAGTTTGAAGGATGCTCTGACACAAGTTTTTATGCAGTGCTCTGAAAATAAGAGGTTGAAATTGGGCAAAGAGAGCAATATTCTTCATAGCACAGTATTTTAAATTGCAAGATGCATTAGAAGACCTGAGTGACCTCTTCTCTGTGTAAGAGGTTCAGGAAAATAAACTGTGTGTTAATGCATGTTTTTCGTAGAAAATTTCTCTGCTATATTTCTGTGGCAGAAAATTGTCAGATAGATAGCCTAGGGAGAAGCAAATTGCATTAGTTTTCTTCTCAATGAATTCTGATTAAAGCAGGAGGAGGTAGGTGGATTCATCAACTCTACATATACCATAAATGTGATGTGGATACATGTATTTTCTTTAAATGACTCTCTTTAAATCTTGCCCAGTGGCCCAGTATCATATAGCTTAGTGGCTCCATCTTGCTATATCAGAGAATTTTAAAAGTTGTCTATAGAATTTTCTTAAATACAAGTGAGAGGTGTATTTATTTTTAATAAAATAAACTCATTTATTTTATTGGGAAAATATTTATTATTTATTGTAATTTATTTTTGGGGTAACATTGGACACTTTGTGTATTCAGTAGTTGCTGACAAAGTTTTTGAGTGGTGTTAAACAGTTTAAGGTAATAACTGGATTAATTTTTCTATGACTACAGCTGTAAAGTGATGGCAAAGAAAATAGGATAGTAATAACTCTTGTGGGTTTATTTCAAGAGAAAAGCAGCAAAACAATAACAATTCTAACAATCTAAAACAAACAAACAAAACAACTTTCCTAGGAAACAACACAAAAAGTTTTGTTAAAATGTATAACTGGACACTTAGTGTTGGAAAACTTTTACAATGTTATCTGTACCTGGAGAATATTAACTTTTTGTAATTTAGGTTAACATTAATCAAGAGCATGCCAAAAGCCTGAGCTGAAATGTGACTGAATTCTTGTTTTCTAGAGAAACGGTTTGGAATTCTGGGAACTCTTATTAATGGATACAGAATTTACATTCTTTCTTTATTTCAACAAAGTACAATAAGCATCATTAGCGTTATAACTGTCCTGTATTACTTTTCTGATTTTTCACACATCTTCTCTTTGCACCTTCTGGATTGGGACAGCCTCCGGTTCCTTCTCCTTCCCCTTCTGCTCTTCCCTTCATGCCATGGCTTAGTCTGCATGGAAGACCCGTGTTTGCTCAGAGAATTACAGCGTGTGCCGAGAGGACAGGACGGTCGCGCCTCGAGGCAGGGCAGCGGCAGCAGCGGCCGGGCAGCAGCAGCAGCAGCGGCGGCGGCGGCGGCGGCGGCGGGCGGACGGCAGCGGGACAGCGGCGAGCGGGAAGGACACCAGCGGGGCAGCGGCAGCAGCGGCGGGGCAGCGGCGAGCTGAGGTAGTACTTAGGGCTCCAGGCTAGGGGCTGGGCGCTGCGGTGCAGTTCATAATTCCTTATATACAGTGTGGCCCCTCCCACAGTCCCATCGTCCGGAGGAATCATTGGGTCGCCTGGAGGAGTTCATCCTAGCGACAGAGCCCCCGCCTCGAGGGGGGCTCGGAGGGGGTTGCTCGGGGAAGTGATCCTAGCGACAAAGCCTCTCTGACCTCCTCCTCCTGCCGATCCACGGGCGCCCGCTCTCTCCGGGCATGTGTCACCGCCAAGGCATGTGTGGCTTTTCTAGTACTTTCAAATTTAACGTTAGTAAACCAAATTTTTAAGCAGCAGTTCAGAATAAAATCCAAACAGTTTGAGACATTTTCATTCTAACATTAATCTTCCCCCTCAAGTAGGGGAAGAACCCTTTCCTGATACCCCGACACAACTTCAGGCCGTTCCCTCGGGTACTGTTGATGCCTTCTGGAGCCACAGAGCGCCACAGAGAAGAGATCAATGCCTGTCTCTCCCCTCAGGACGAAGTTGCAGACTCCAGTGAGATCTCCCCTCAGTCTCCTTTTCTCCAGGCTAAACAGAATAAGTACCCTCAGCCATTCCTCATATGGCATCTCCTTGAAGCCCCTTCACCATATTCATGGCCTCCTTTGGATGGTCTCTGATGGCTTAATGTCTTTGTTATATCGTGGTCTCCCAAACTGCACCAGCACTCGAGGTGAGGCTGCCCCAGCCCACAGCAGAGCTAGAAATCTCCCTTACCCAGCTGGCGATACTCTGCCTGATGTCCCAGAGGACAGGGTTGGCCCTCCTGGCTCCTGTGCCCCCAGGGCACTTGACTCAGGTCCAGTTTGCCACTGACCTGAACCACCAGGTCCCTCTCTGTGGTGCTGGTCTCCAGCTTCTGATTCCCTGTTTCCAGCTACCTTGTTTTGGCAGCTGAACAATCATCTCAAGGAGGTGAACAGGGCAAGTAGCTCTGACTTAGATTCATGCTGACACCTTCTCCAGATATGCAGGACAATTTTGGTTACATAATCTCAGTTGTAATTTGAGAACCTGGGACAGGTCCCAGACACAAAGGGACTCAGAAGGATCCATGGGTTCCATGGCCATGTCTGTGATGTTAAAATGCTCCCTTGCTCAGCCCCCCAGTGAAGCATAGGGAGCCAGCAGTACATGGAACGGCCTGGGAACACCCTGCCCTGGCTGCTCCCAAGGAGCCAGCAGCCTCTCAGAGCCCACCTCAACACAGCCAGAGAGGAGCACAGGAGCCCAAAGCCAGGTGGGAACTGTGCCTTGTCCAGGTTCTTTGCAGGACTCTCCCAAGGGACCCACCACCCCATGGCCCAGCTGTGACAATCATTATAATAAAAAGCCAAGGCCGGAGCAGCTTTTGAACAGAGGGGGTTTCTGCCTAGAGGCATAAGATGTCTTAGGGGAATAACATCTTTGGATTTCAGAGGACTTATAATAGGCTATTTAGGGAAAAACAAAAGATGGGAAAGGAAAATAATTTAGATTATTTGGGGAGGACCAAGTGGAGGAAAACAGAGGGATAAGGTGACAGAAAGGGCTGGTTGTTTTTAAATAATTATGCTTGTCTGCCTTTGCCATGTGCCCAATTAGCTGAGTCTGACCTATCTTCTTATCATATTAATTTCTAACTCTTTTTTTGGCTGGGTTTAGGGAGAAGCTCTCTCTTGGGGGCCCAGAGGAGTCCCAGCTGCTGGGCCTGGGGGTTCTGGGGGGTCTTCAGGGAAAAGGCAGGTGGCATGTCTGTGTGAGACCACAAAGTGGTTGTCTCAGTGTTGTCTCTGTCTGAGAGGTCCTGTACCTCAGGCGCTTCTTCATCCAATGCCTACATCCCTGGGGAGGCTGGGATCCAGGGACAGCTGCTAGATCCACATCCTCATTGTCCTGGTCAGCCAGAGGAGGGAGCAAGATGATGCTGTTTGTGCTGTGTTTATGTGCCTGTGCCCACCATGCGGCAGGCTGTGATTACCTATGCACGTGTAGTGCATTTCTGTGCTCTGCATGCATCTTTCTGAGCTCCTGGTCATCTCTGGATTGGGTTTTTGTGTCATTTAAAGACACAAATCTATGACAAAGTAGAGAAATATCGAAGTTCTTGATTTCTGGAGAAAGTGTCGGGCAACATGACAGATGGAAGTTTAAGTTAGTTACAGAGAAATGGAAAGGAGTTTAGCATTTAAAGGCACCCAGCAAATTGAGTTTACTATCCACATTATTTAGCCTTTTAATAAGGAAATTCACACTTCACAGAGGCCAGTAGATGAAATTTTATCCATTCATTTTAACAGAAAATATGGAGGGTTGATAAGTGAATTTTTAATTATCTTTTTTTTTCTATACTGCCATTACTCTTTTCTTCAATTATTTCTTTTATGTTAATTTTATTTCTGGCATTCATTTTGAGGTTTTTTTTTTTGCTTTAGGTTGATTGTGGTTTTGTTTATTGTTGTTTGTTTTTTTTTTTCCTAGTGCTGCTTAATGGAAGAAAAATTAATACTTATTCACTGATGTCCCACAATACTTTTGAATTTCTCTGTTTTGATGGGATTTTTTTTCAGGAAGTAGAAGTTACTGTAGGACAAGATCCAGAATATTTGAGAGACTGATTTCAGCCCAAGATTGGAAGTAATGAAAAAAATTGCAATATCAGTATGGATCTTTTCCTTAGATCTAATCACATGTATAGAACCATGTTTAAGTTTAAGAATGATGTTTGTATACTCTTTGAGATAGTCTAAGCAACCAGAACAGGTGACTGCAAATACAGAATGTTATTTCACCTCCTGTATACATTCCTGTTCTTTTTTGGAGAAAGTAAAAATAAGTAAGTAACCCATGCCACAAAGAAAATTATGCCATTTGTGGCATAATGTTCCTTAAATTGCTAAAGCAGTATAGTCTACTTCGGTAAAACATTTATAATAGTATTTAAGACATCCATAATGATTTTCAGAGTTTCATAATACACTGCAAAGAGCATAAGAATGTCTCTTGCAGTGGCCAAGGGCAGCTACCCATAGAAGAATATAACAAATTAATCACAAACTGATTTTCACACATACACTCTCTCACCTTTTGATTATTTGCAGATAGATATTTTTATAGGGTTTGATTAAATTAATGATTGGATATGGATTTTTCTCCTATGAATTTGCCTAGTCACTTTTCAAACCTGTGTAAATAATACTATCCAAAAGTTTGCCATATGCTGCAAGGAAAACCGCCTCCTTTTGCTTGTTTTTTATCTGCCTTCTGTTACTTTTATGTGATGCCCTCCCCAGCTCTGGTGCTGGAACACAGTGAACAGTTAATCCCCATTCAATATCTCTGTGTTCTTGGGCTTTATTGACATCTGTTACAGACCTCATTCAGTTGTCTCTCTTTTTTCAAACTCCTCACTTAGGAATCTTCACTGTAGAGTCTTCACATAAATATTTGTTGTGCAGAAGCAATTATAGACACCTGGGCCATGTTCTTTGCTTTTCTGTTAGTCTTTTGCAGTGTCCTCTCAGTCAGACCTACATAAAATATGCCAGTGCCTCTGCATGGACTAATGCTTTTAACTCTTTTGGGGAAAAAATAAAAGAATTTATTTAGGTTACATCTGCTAGACAAATAGATCACATATCTTGCCACGTGTTTCAGGTGTCTTAACATTTGTACATTAGGTGAAACCAGGCCAGCATCTCTGAGTTTTAGATCTTGCTAGACTTTGACTGCTGATTTACAGAGAGTAGGGTTTGCTCATTGACCAGTTCTGTTCAGCCAGGAGCTGCTCAGGAACCCTTTCCAGAGCTAGAGATATTGCCATTGGCTACTCATAGACCATGGTAAAGTTCCTTTTGAAATGATGCCCCCAAAATGTTTTAGTCAGTTCTTTATTCTATAACTTGAAAAGATGACAGATGGTGTTTTCTTTGCCTAACATGGAGGAGTTGTTTGTGCTGGCATAGCGTAAATGATATTTCATTACTTCTCAATGATTTTGTGTGTTTTTGAGTAAGAACGGGGGGAAAAAAGTGAGTTTTTTTGGTGAGTTTCAACTGCTCTCCATTAAAAACTTCTTGCTCAGTCATACTGCAGCCATTTCAGTAAATTCCTGGGGAATTTTTGGTTTATTTTTTTCCCTCCTGCCCAAGATAATGACAACACTAGCATTTAGCTTGAGGTTAAATATGATGTTCTGGTTTAATCCTGACTATTCATTTAGCTTTTAACTCTGATGATTAAGTAATTCTGTTGTGATGGGAGCCCTTGCTGTGGTCACTGAGAGTTGTGAAATCTATCACCATGGACAATACTGACACCAGTCTGAATAATATTAAATTGGTGCATCCTTCATAACTCAAGACTAGTTATTCTTCACTGAGGATGTTAATGATCCTCTCAGTTTCTTTATGGCATGCTACTTTGTTCCAAGGGCTAGTGCAGCTTGGAGCTTTTACTCCCAGCAGTGTAAAACTTGCCATGAAGTTCTGTACATTTCTTAATTTCTCATTTAGAGCTGGGGGAATTGCTGTTATTGATGCAAGACCTCCTCAGTATCTTGGCCATTCACACAAATATACCCTGCAGTGCCTTAATGGAGGTGGCAGCAGTACCACCTCTAGAGAAGGAGCCCAGGAGTCCTTTGCAAGGGAGACATGCAGAGACTGATTTGAAGTTATCATTATAAATCGAAATGATAATAAAAGACAGTGGAAAACTCGTGGAAGGCAAAAAAATGGAGAGGAAAGATGATGTGAGACCTTCGAGCAGTGAGTGCTCAGTTCAGGGTAAAAACTCTCCCAGTGTATTTTATTTCTCTGCAATAAGTGCAGAGTATGGGTTTTCATTCTTAAACTTGCCAATACACTAATGTTTCTACTAGGTATTTCTGTTTTAGCACTGGCACTGCATCACTGGATGTATAAATTTTCTTATGAATCTCTCTAAAACCACATTCTTCTCTAGTCAGTGATCACTTTCCCCTTTTGAATTTTTTGTCATTACTTCACACACAGATTGTCTGGAATTCAGTGTTTGAGAGTTTATAAATGTAATTGTTTCTGGTTATTCAGGACATCTATTCCTGTCCTCCAGCTTAATTCCAGAAGACTTCCCACTTTTTATCCAAAAAAATGCAGTTTTTTCAGAGATGTACATGTTCTGCTATACTGCCCTTCACCTCATGGAAAGTCAGAAGATAATAAGTTACCCTTGTGGAGAAGGTATATCAAAGACTCAAAGGCAGTGGGCTTTCAGCTCTGCCTTGGAGACAGAGGAAATTAAGCATGGTCTCTCAGAGGATCCTTCTGTTGTGGAGTTGCTGAAGGTCAAAGAGCAACAGCTGCCAATCACTTCCACAACTGATGTGGAAGATTCCCTGATACCCATCCATTAGATGATTTATCACCTGGAGAAAGAAGGAGTGATCAGCAGGATCTGCTCATCCTTTATCAGTCCCATATGGCCAGTGTGAAAGTTTGAGGAAAAGAATGGAGACTAGCAATAGACTATTGCCTGAATGAAGTCATACCATCACTGAGTGCTGCTGTACTGGACACACTGGAACTTCAGTATGAGCCAGAGTCAGAGGCAGCCCACTATCACAGTGGGTACCACTGATGCATTTTTGTCAATCCTTTTGAAAGCAGAGTGCAGGCCACAGTTTGCTTTCACTTGTCTGTGCTGTGCTGCATATGGGGCTCTGACCCCAACTCCTTTTGATCACACATTGATGAAGAATGAAGAATGAACTTTGATGAGCACAGCAGTGATGGATTCAGAACTACTTTCCACATGCAACAGTCCAACACCACACACCTTCTTTCCTGCCTGAAAACTGGTTCTGACAGGTGGAGCCCAGGGTCATGCACTCAGTGAACTCAATGGGCTTTTATAGAGATGGTACATAATTTCAGGGAATGTTGTCTGTGTGTGTGTATGAACCAAAAGAGAGGAAAGTGGTGGGATTTTGGGAAGTGGGTCCTGGCATTATAGAAATTATATGGAATATGGAATGCCTACTGTCTTAGTTTCAGCTGGAATAGAGAATTTTCTTTCCAGCAGCTGTTAGTGCTGTATTTTGGATTCAGTGTGGAAATAATACTGATAACACACTGATGTTTTTGTTGTTGCTGAGCAGTGCTTATCTTAAATCAAGGACTTTGCAGTACCTTGTGCTCTGCCAGTGAGGACCCAGTGTTAGCAAAGGGATACTCCATACCACAGAATGTCATGTGCCCAGTGTGTAAACTGGGGGAGTTGCCTGGCAGGGAACAATTGCTGCCTGGGCAGCTTGGGCATCAGCCAGTGTGTGGTGAGCAACTCTATTGTGTATCACTTGTCTCCCTTGTATTTTAGTTCTCTTTCTCACCTCTCACTATTACTGTATTGCTATTGATTTTCTTTATTTAAGCTATTAATCTGCTCTTATCTCAGGCCAAGTGTTTTTTGTGATTCTTCTCCCAGTCTCACCAGGGCTGGGAGTGAGCTAGCAGCTGTGCATATTTAGTTGCTGCTGGGACTGAACCAAAACACCTTATCATCTTTGGAGTTTACAAATAACAGTTGTTGACTTGCACAAATTACTGGATCTGTAAACACAAGGTATCCATGGACACTCTGTAAATGTAATAACGAATTTCTTATTACTGTGGATGCAAATTCTGTGATACAGAATCACAGAGTAAGCTGAGCTGGAAGGGATCCACAAGGATCATTGGGTCCAACTCCCAGCCCTGCACAGCACTGTTCCGAAGATGCACGCCCTGAGAATATTGTCCAAAAGCTTCTTGAGCTCTGTCAGGCTTGGTGCTGCAATATCTGCCCCAGGAAGCTTGTTCAGTGCCCAAACACCCTCGGGGGAAAGAACATTTTCCTGATATCCAAGCTAAAGCTCCCCTGACATAAATTCAGGCCGTTCCCTCCAGTCCTGTCACTGTCACCCCAGAGAAGAGATCAGTGCCTGCCACTCCTCTTCCCCTCACAAGGATGTTGCAGCCCCCAGTCAGGTCTCTCCTCAGTCCCCTCTTCTCCAGGCTGAACAGATCAACTGCCCTCAGCTGTTTCTCACATGGCTTTCCCTCACGACCCTTCACCATTTTCACTGCCCTGCTTTGGACACTCTCTCATAGTTTAATAAGTCTCTTGAGCTGTTTGTGTGGTGCCTCAAACTGCACACAATATCTAAGGTGGCAGCACTACTGGAGGGCACACCTGGACAATCACATTTACATAACATGTCTTGATTTAGTTTTCAGTAAGTCCTGAAGATTCACTTATCTTGAAGGTGTACTTGCTTCGAATTACTTTAACAACAGCTTTCTGCAGACAGGTTCCCAGATGATGAAAGGGACAGAGAACCTGCACTGTGAGGAGCAACTGAAGGAGTTCAGTATCTTCACCCTAGAGAAGGCTTAGGGGCCATGTTCACTCTAATTTTCCAATATTTAAAGGCTAGCTACAAAGAGGAAAGAGCTTGTCTCTTCACAAGGACAAGACAAAGGACAACAAGTACAAGTTGCACCAGGAGAGATTTCAACCTGAAAAGAAAAAAAGAACATTTTCATGGTAAAAGCAATTTTCACTGAGACAGAGCCCAATTTACTGCAATAGCTTTAATAGGCTGGATAATTAATTAAACAGATAGTATGTGAAATGGTTATTCTGAATTATTCAGGGATGGTAAACACATGCTCTTCAAAATATTTTCCACTTCTCTGTCTTGTTCTCCCCAATTCACTTGTTTATGGACCTGACCCTTTTCCAGGTAATAATCAATTTACTTCCCTACTCAATTACATGCTACTATAGTTAAATCTTTTACGCATTTTCCCAGAAATGTGGTAAGGACCACTAGAAACCTTACCCTTTTTCCTCTACCTTTTATTTATTTATGCTCCCATTCTTTTAAGAAGTTTGGAGTTTTTTCACATGTGATCGTAACTCTGACAAACAGCTGTAATTATGTTGATATGTACTTTAGAGTGTTTATTCCTAGCCTAAGTGTTTGCTATTTTCTAGGTCAAACTCCTCCAATGTGAAGAGGTCCTCATTGTAGTTTAGAAAACTACAATGGCTCATCTTGGTGCTACCTAATGGCTTTAAAAGCACTAACACTCATTGAGTAATTTTCTCTTGCCTGATTTTGACTATTGGTGATTTCAGTCAACTTATATACTGAGTATGCCCAACTGGCTTAACAGGAAATAACACATGACTATTCTGTTTTTTACACTCTGTCAGTGAAGGTTGATCTTTCAGACCATTAAAACACTGCCCAAGAAGGGGCAGGAAGTCACAAAATCCTAATTAATTTCTTTTTTTCATGCAGTTTTGTAAGACAGACAGCAAGTCTTGGTATTTTGTAGAGATTTGGTAAGGGCTCTGTGTGTGTGTGTGTTCATATCTTCAGAACAGAATACTATATTCCCTCTTTCGTACAGTTCAAATGTGGCTCTCTTTTTACCAAACACTGAGTTTTCACTCCATCCTCGAATTTTAAAGGTAGCATAAATGGGACTGAACCTCTGTATTTCTCTGTAAAGTAGTTTGATGTGAACACCCCACACACAGGCTTGAACTTTGCATAGTGAGTCTTGTAGCCTGTAGTAAAGACCTTTGAACTTGGGTTCCCATAGGTATGCAAAAGAAGAGTTGCAAAACCCAGAAAAATATTATTCTTCATCTGAAAAAAACTCTAAAACCAACAAAAAATACCCCAGAAAGACTTGCTGCATTGAAAAGTAAGTTTGCTAATTGCTATCTATGTAACTTTCATTCTTGAAGAGAGGCCCTGCAGAGAATATCTGGGAGAAAGGCAAAGATGTGGTACTACTAATACACACTTTACCCATCAAATTCTTATTCTTCGACAGCCAAGTTAACTCCTGTTTTGAAATAGTAGTATCACCCCAACTTTTCATCTGTTTTTATTTCTAGTTTCTTACATTTATTTTTCAATATAATGGAAGGATTTGTTTGCCATGACCATAAGTATATAACAAGGTACTGGAAAACAGCATGTGAAGCTCACATGTGGTGGCAGCAGTACACAAGCCTGAGGTTCAAAGGCTCTTTGGTGCCTACAGACTGTCTGCATGGCAATCAGGTGTAACTGCAGCATATGGAGCTCTACCAAAATAGCAGAAGCCCAGATTTGTTGATGCCATTAAGAGATAAGAATTATCAGCCAGGTTTGGGTACATGAAGCTAGCTAGGGCAAGGATAGCCAGCTCAGGCCAAAGCCCTTAGCACTGGCAATGCTGGTGATACAGGCTTTAAGTAGATTGAAGTTGGCAAAACTTTTCCTGTTCTCTGTGTTTTTACACTTCTTCTTAGACCATGCACATATTCAATGCAGTGCATGTGTGTACACAAACATAGGCATGACCCCAGTGTCACTTCTAAGATCCCCACTGCCAGGTTGACTGTCATCAATATGGAAATGGTATGATAACTGCAGCACAGAAAATGCTGGCATGATTTGTGGTCATTTGGATTCCTGTTTTGTTATATTATGTCCTTAGATGGTTATTTATCTATTCTTACTACTTTCAGAATTTTTTGCAGATCATGATGCAAGCTGATGGTGATTCTCTTAATTAAATTTAAAGGTTCCTATGTGGATGTCTTAAATAAATTTTAAAAGGATCATTTACTTATTAACTGGCATAAATGGGATAATACTGAAAGTAGACAAAATGTTCTGGATTGATCTGATGGATAAACGGGAAATGAAAAGACTAAGACTACTCATAGGTAACAGATGAAGTTTCCTGAATAAGAAAGCCAGGGACTAGATGAGGTAAGGAGATAAGCACTAAAATTTCTGATAAAAAGGAAACAAGGTCATCATTGCAGCAATAGAACTAGAGCCCTGGGGGAGGAAGGCAGGTGTGCAGACAGCAAGGTTGTTCCTGCTGGAGCACTAATCTCCAAGGAAATTGTGCCCTGGGAAATTTGGGGATGGGCAACGCCAGGTGGACTGGAGCTCTGCAACACAGTGACAGTGAGTATCAGATCTACCCAATGTAGAACACTCCTTCTACATTGATATTTTCAGGGGGCTAGAAATGTAACACTAAATGATTGCCACTCACTTCAGTGTGTCTCTTTCACTGAGAGTACAGAAATCCCGACAGAAGTCCTCCCACACTTACTCAGGATACAGGCTAAGGTGATAGAACATCCTTTTGCTATTTTCTGCACGAATGGGTATGTAATCCTTATCACCATAAGATTGACTAAACTTCTAGGCTGTGGGATTCTTCAGTGAGAGCATTTCCTGCTGTTCAACTCCTTTGGAGCAAAAATTGAAAAAGCCTGGAAAAAAATTAAGCTGACTTAAAAGAAATTCAATCTGCCCTTGAGATTATGACATTTCAGTGAGAGTTTAGATGAGAGAGAACTTCTTTTTTCTCTTTATGCTCCAAAGACTGCTCTCTATTGTTAGGCAAAAGGAGCCTGTGATCACTTTGCACACAGCTGGGTCTGTAGGCCCAGCTCTGCTTGTGCCAGCCCAGAAGGAAT
Organism: Toxostoma redivivum; assembly: GCA_013397375.1. Classification (NCBI taxonomy): domain Eukaryota; kingdom Metazoa; phylum Chordata; class Aves; order Passeriformes; family Mimidae; genus Toxostoma; species Toxostoma redivivum. The sequence goes on along the minus strand of VXBI01012267.1, from coordinate 44,190 downwards.
GGAGACTGCTGTTCAGAGGAAAGTTTGTTGGTTAGAGTGTGCTATAAAATAGCTGAGACCATGGTTCCTTCAGTCCTTTTTAGAGGAGGGTTTTATTTCTGGAATGGGCCTTGCCTTCCCACAGGTCTCAGAGCTGTCGATACCCTTGCAACCAGATGTTTGGTGATGAATATTTGAGGAACAGCAAAATGCAGAAATTACATTAAATACCAAAATGTGATGTGCACATATCTTACTCTCAGAGTCACAATCAGAAATGGCATAGGAGCAGTTGAGAACTTCGGTCCCAACCAAACTCTTTCTCCTCTGCTATTCTAGGTCTTCTTAATGAGACTGCTCTATAGATAATGAGTGAAAGAACTTTTCAGGCATGTTGTATTTGAGCAACACTTTGAGCTGTCTCATTGTAACTTGGCTTTCTTCTCTTGCTGTTCCTACATCAAGTTTTCTCTTAATTTCCCTCAGTAGAGAAAGTTGAATGTCTATACCTTACATAATGAAATGCTTCTGCCAATGCCAGCAGGAATGCGAGCACGCGAGCCACTGTAAGACAAAACCATCACCATAAAGACACCAACACCATCACCATAAAGACAGCAACACCGTCACTATAAAGGCATTGACACCATTGCCATAAATTCACCGTAATCTTTTGTACTGCTCCTGGAGGTCTGCAGGTGGCATGATGGCCATGTGTTCAAATAGTTTCTCACGTATAATGAGGTAGGAGATAATTCCTCAAGTCACAGCTTTGATTTTTACCTTCAGACACCTCCAAAGACTTGTGTTTGACTGAGGGAAGTTCTAACTCAGAATTTATCTAACAGGGAGGTCAAGGTAGCAAATAAGAAGGCAATTATAGCAGCAATGCAAATGTTAGCCAAAAAGACATCAGATTATAAATCTTGAACACATAAAATACCTGTTAGTCTTCCCTCTAATCTACTCACTGTGGAAAACAATTATCCAGTGCCTTTTCTGAAAGAATTAGTACTGAGGTTGATTAGCTGTTGTAGTGCATAACCACTCAAGCATGGTGAAAAAGTTATTGCATCCTATCAAGTCAAATATTCTACCTTTGCTTCATAGTACTGTAATGCAATGTATCCTCCATGTTTTACCATAAAGGCAGAAGTTATACAATAAATTTGCTTTGTGCAGCCTTGTAAGATTTCTCCCTTGTCTTCACCCTCAAATTTAATGTTCTAATTGGTAGAAAACTGATAGATACAGAAAAGCACAAACCTTGCAATGCTAACCAGTGACTTTGACTTTGATCAGATTATGAGCTTCAAGAACACATGTAGGACCTTCACAAATCCAATTATACAGTTTATGCCAAGAGGAAAAATTTGTTCCCAGCACAACCCTTGCAGTCATGAATTCTGACATGAGCCATAAATCTATTCTGTATTAACTCTATTTCTGGTTAGTTTAACAGCAAATAACGTCTCATTTATGAAGAATATGTTAGATATTTTTTAATTACTTTTTATCCATCTAACCTCTTTTCCTTGTTTTTCTGAGAGAATGAAATGGAAGGTACTTTGTTTATTATTTGGTTCAGCACGTAATAAAATTTCTCCTCCTGATTCTAAATTGTTTACTTCTGTATCTTCAGTGGAAGGTCCTTTTTTCATGTCTTAAGGAAACTAAATGGGGGGACCTTTGGCTGACCTCCTGACATTGTTATAGGGTTTTTCTATCTGCTCTGCCATTTTTGAGTTAGGACATGTCTAGTGGCCAAAGAAAAAAGCATTGCAAAAAACTGTTAGATGCTACCAAATAATTTTGACCCTAAAAGGTCATAACCCTGTCAGCCTTGGTCTGATCTTGAGTTAAGGAGCCTTGTTCCAAGGACTAATGAGATTAGGTGATGCATCCTACTAACATGGGATTCCAGATTCAACCTCATATTTTATTTACAGTTCTGGGACAACTCACATGGGTGAATGAGCTTTTCAGTTCCACCATTACAGTGAAATTCACCAGTATACAAAGGAGAATTACACTCTTTCATGTGTAGGACCCCTGCCTTCTGCACCTGAGACCTTCCTGCTCAAATTCATTTGTCTCTTTTGCTTGCTGTTTGGCTTAGATAATACTTGTTGCTTGGCTCAGCAAGTGACAGCTGCACACATCTGTCTGCTCCTGGGTGCCAGTCAGAGGACATCCTCTCTAAAGTGCACAGTGAAGATCTTAAAGCTGGGTGCAGGTTGGGCCAGCCCTATTCACACTGACTACATGGAGTGTCCTCTGACAGCACAGGTTGGACATGTTGGACAGTGCAACAGGACAGTGAAGATGCCACCACTGCTCCTGTAGCAGAGCTGCCAGAAGCTGATTGCTCCATACTCCCTATTGCAAAACTTCTCTTTTGGGGGTAAGTTGAAATGCAAAGATTTTCAGCATTGAGCCCTTCCTATTCTCTCCCTTCTACAGTGGCACTACACTGCCACTGTAGAGAAGATAAGCGACAAATGCTTACTCTGATTGCAAAAAAGCTGTTTATCTGGGATAGGTTTGTACAGTTCAGAAGAACGTTCTGAATACCAGTCAGTGCCATAGTGCTGTAACTACCCTGCAGAGGCTATGCTGCTCTCAAACCCGGCTTCCTTTCTTGACCTTCCTCAGGTCAATCTGTGCAGCTCTTTGGGCTGCTCTTGTCCAATACAAAAAGTGCAAACAGTCCTGGAGATCCCAGGATCTCCNATCGAAGCTTGCATTACCAATCATATTGATTGTGTGCATCTTCCCTCCCATCGCGGCACCTCAATCCTGCTAAATTGTTCTAAGCTGTTCTCACTTTCTACTTGCTCTGTGTGAATATTAGCCTGTGGCAGAAGAGGGAAGGAAGGGAGGTTAAACAAGATCCTTGTGTAGATATGAGAGGACTCTTGCTGGGAACTGAAACCTTAGGTCCTACAGATTGTATCTCATGATCTGGAGCAATGTCTTATCCTTTAATTGGCCCAGAAGCTGAGTACTTTCTAAGTCTATATATGGGTTAAAGGATGCCAAAGCAAAGCACAAAGGAATGGGTTTAGTCATCAAGGAACTGAAACAAATTAATTTTCAGGTGGCTTTGGAAGTGACAGGTTTTTTCTGAGGCTTTAGCGCTTACACTACCAATTTAGGCAGAGTAAACTCACTGCAGTGTCTCTGCCTGTACAGCTCTTGATCTCTCCCTGTCAGACAATTAGCTTTGTGAATTGCCGTTCATGGTCTCACCACTGACTTGAAGGGAGTGTGACCCCAGCCCCTGGAATTGCCTGGTTTGTTAAAGGCTTTACAATGTCTGTCTTGGAGGTGTCTTACAGAAGCTGAAATCCTAGAGGCCTCATAGTCCTCAGAGAGAAGAATATATGTAACGACAAATACCAAACCAAACAAACAAAAAAAAAAAGAAACCCAACCAACCAACCAAATAAACAAAAAACAACCAGATTGAAAAATACAAATTTATAGAAAACACAAAAGTGGGGCAAATGTTTTGCTCCAGTTTGAACAACTCCTCAGGATTAAAACCGGGGATAGTTTAGAGCTAGTATCAGATAAGAAATAAATCAGCCTACATTGGGCCCAGGTTTATCAGCAGTAGTTACTGGATAATCAGTTTCAAACATTACCTTGTTAGTAAGCAGAAATATTCTCTTCACCCTCTAGTGCATTCTAAGCCAGATATTACTCAGATAACACTTAACATTTTACAGTATTGTATTGACAAAAAAGCAGATTTTATTGTTTACCTGCAAACATGTGCTGCATTCTGGCTTTTCCCAAAAACTTAAGAAGATAATAAATTCTATTTCAGCCAATAACTGATACAGAACTGACCTTGAAATATCTTCTGTATTTATTTTAATTGATCTTTTGTGTTTTTCACCAGCAGAGTATTTGTCTTAAATAGGACTTCAGGCAGATTTGAAGATTTGAATAATGGCTCTCAAAAGCCTTGTTTTCCTACAAAGAGGGGTTCTTTCAGTCTTATTCATACTGTGTATCCCAAGCAAGAATGTGGCCCTCAGCTATAGAAACAACATGAAACATTTAAAATTGTCTACCTGGAGAAATTTCTTGCAGGCATCATATTTTGTGTATTTGCCTTTATAAACTCCATACAATTGTTATAATACCAACAGAAACTGTCTGTTTAAATAGACATTATAAAAAACAGAATGGGTGACTAATGCTATACATAAATTTCACTACCTTCTCGATCTACTTTGGTGTATAAACATCTGACTTTCTGCAATGGTATAAAATATATTTTAATAACAGTAGAAAATGCTTTTCAATTGGTTAAAATTTCAGGTTAAGCAACAAGTTAACATATGGCCAATAAGCGTCATCATTGCTCTAGCTTAACACTTCTGATTATGTCTGGCTTAAATCAAAACACATAAAGTTTATACAGCAGCCCTTTGAACTAGTAAAACATTCAGTAAAAGTGGAGTCAGCAGGATAGGTGAGACTCAAATCTGCTACTATTTTGGATGTTATTAGGCTGCCTGTACTGACTGGAAAATTCAATGAACATTAACTTTATTTCCTGCCCTTCCACCTCAACACCAAGTGTGGGCTGTGTGACAGAGTGAGATGTTGCTTCATATATTGTCTGTCGTGTACACATTTAATAAAGTGGCATTGTCTAGTAATGGTACTTCTGATATTTCTTACTATCTACTATTAATTTTTAATTTTTTTTTTATTTTTATTATATTTTACTATNTTCAAATCAAATGTTTTTACTTACAGCATGCTAACTCGTACATAAAGTTTGGGGTTTTTTTAAACTGGGGCTTGGCTGTAGCAATGGGAAACAGAGCTACACGGGCCCCTTTAAACATCGGAAGCAGATCTCTTTACTGCAGAAATCACCCCCCTTTTACACCTTTAATCTCCGCCTGACAACACCGAAACCAGGCCTGACAGAACTGAACAGAAGGAGGGTACCCATTGGCTGGCTCAGCTGCCGTGCTGCTGTCCCCGCGTCCTTCCACCCAATCAGCTTCCCGCTCTTACGCAGCCCCGTGCTCCTCCAGCCAATCAGGCTCTCACTCCCAGCTGTCACTCATCTGACTCCGCCCTCACTCAGAACTGCCGCTCACCCCCCAGCAATTCCTGCCCGTGCGGCCTGCAGCTCTGCCGCGCCCACAGAGCCTTCTGGTGGGCGTCAGCCTTCGCCGCTGTAACAATTATAACCCCACATCCCACGAGCAAAAGTAGATAAAAGAAGTTGTGAGCACTCAGCAGTGAACACTCTACAGAAAACGCTTAATTTACAGTTTTAGTGTCTTCCCTCACTTACATGTAATGATGTTTCATTACAGTTTGTCTGCTAGAAACTGCAAGTGTTGTGGGCATCCGTAGCTTGCGCTCCAATGACACAGTCTGATCTCCCACCCAGAAGAAAGAAATCCATTTTTGCCCCTAGCCATGCCTTCCAGTTGTGAAAAATCACATATGCAAAGACATTGAAAATGTGTCAGATCTAGATACACTTTTTCAATTACTAGTTATTTAGGTAGATAACAAAGCTTCAGATAGCAACCTTACTTCCACCCTTTTTATTTCCTCTTTGACCTAAGGTCTGTTCCCAGGGAAAGCTACCTATAGCCAGTTCTTCCAAAGATGGGAGCTTTATATGGCAAACGCTACAGCAGCAGAGCTGTACTACCTTTCTGCAAGTAACAGTCTGCAGTGGTACTGGGTATTTTAAATGGAAAAGGTGAGCCAGTGCTTCACTGGACTGTGACCAGGAACTTGAAGTATTACAGAACTCAACTCCTGTTCTCTTTGATTTGATATTTTGTCAAATTCAAAAATGTGTCAGCTGTGCAGCAGGTTTGTAGTACAATCAAGTTGCTCCATAAGAAACAACCAATAGCTGTCTTGTATATTCATGAGGGTTTTTCAAGGTCTTATTGAGATCTTCATGTGGAAACATGCCTAATTTTCAAATGAGATGTTAAACAAAAAAATTCCATGTTCTTTTGACCACTTGTGATCATCTTAAACATATTATGATTAGCTTGTTTATAGAAGTGGAGAAAAAAGTCTTTCTGATAGCAAAACTTACTCTCCTATTTTTAAATATATATGTTTTCATAACTGTGGTGTTTTTTATTTGGAAAGATACTATCAACTAGAATGCCCTGAAGTATTGGAGTCCTTTGCTAGCAGAGTGCTTGGAATGCAGCCACCTCTAAATCACATTGCATGACTGTAGGTAGGAAAACCTGAAAACAAATGAAACTTGAAATGAGCTATGCATACTTGTTTTGGAACATCAAGAGATCAAGGAGGCTTGTTAGTCTTCAAGCTACATATTTTTGCAGTCATCTACTTTTATTTTACCATCATAACTCAAGAAGATTTGAAAAAAAAAATAGGAAAAACAACTCTGTGGCTAGGAAAACATGCTAGAAGTGAGACAAAAAGCTGGAGTAATTCTTCCAACTCTGTTTTTCAAAACGGCTGACTTTTGCTTAGCTTTCATTTCAGCACACGTTAGTGAATACTGATAGAGGAGGAGCTAATACTTGTCTCTGATTTACCAAGTAGATACTTACAGAGAGATACTATACTCCTGAGGCTGGCAAATGAGATTGGACTTTTGGCATCTCTTTCTCACATGCTTGCCAAGCTGGACAGCTTCCTACATAACTGCTGCCTTATTTGGAAAATGCTTAAACTAATTCTTGGAAAGTGTTTGAATGTCAGGCAGAGGGGTTTTTTCCTGTATTTTACAGTATTTATTATTACATGTCTCGGTTTAAGAGACAGGTATTTGCCAAGGAGAGGGATGAGCCCCTTTCCCTGTAATCCGCTCCCTTTTAATCACTATACTTTGAAATCAGACGCTTTCAGGCATGAAATATGGGGGTAGGAATAACAGTTCTTTACTAATATATCTAACAAGGTAAACAGCAACAACAGCTATAAAAACTGACAACANTAGGGAAAAATTCCACAGAAAATAAAAGAAATTATTCAACCCCCAACATTACATAAGAAGGTTGTGTCTTACTTCTAGAGATCTGGCTAAAGACTACTGATATTATGCAGGCATGCTTCCTGACACAATAGAAACCCTGCTGAAGACAATATAAGGCAGTACTACCTTCATGTCCCTGTACCTGCTATACATCCGTATTTACATTTAGGAAATAGGCACTCTAGAATTGTCTTTTAACTCTCCCTTTTTAAATCTCCTTTTAAATATTTATTCAGTGCACAAGTTCTTGGGCTCAAAA
>VXBI01012267.1:16967-36526 GCA_013397375.1 Toxostoma redivivum | reverse complement strand
GAGAGGCATTGCTCCACTCTTGTCTTCCTCCACTAAGGACACCACTGCTCTTTAATCACAGCAAGTTCCCCTCAACCTAAGTAGGTAAGAAGGACTGCTTTTTGTCTTGATATTCAGCATATTTTGCCTGTGTGAAGTGTCTCTACTATCTCACTGTATAATGTAAATTTGGCCCCTACAGAGCCCGTGTGTGCATGTGTGCGTGTTTCCCACTCCAACCTGCCCACACAACAAAATGATTGATCTGCAGCACTTAGCCAAATTTAAGCTCAGAGGCAAAAACTCACTTGAATGAATATGAGAATTTCAAATCTCCTCTCCACTCCCTCCCACAGCTTCTTTGATCTCCTTTTAAAAATCTCAGACTGTCAAAACATGAATGCGTTTATGCATTTATGCACATGAATAGTCCCAGCAAAGGCAAGAGAACAGGGTTCTGCCTACCCTCCCATTAGCACATTGGATGGAAGACAAACCTCCCCTTTCCTCTGCTCTTCTATTCTTGCTTTACCTGACCACTGGATTTGTTCTTTGCTGGCTGCTTTCTGTCCCACGCACTTGTACATTGCATAGAAGAGCACAGTAACAACTCAGTTAATTATAATTAGTTGAATTGCAAGAGGAGTATGTGATTCAAAGAGCCGTGGTCCTTCTGTACAGAAAAAGAACAAAATAAAATAAGGAGTAAAAAAAGTAGGGTAGGTACTGGTATTTCTTTTATGTTTTCTCTTTTAAGGTTAGGGTTGTTCTGATTTTGTTCAGCATAGACTTAGATTTCTGGGTGGAGAAGAAACTTTTTACACAACAGTGTTTGAATACTGTGGTGTTCTTAGGTTTTGGCAAAATGTCTCCAAATTATTTGAAGTGTTAGTTTAAGAGATGCTGAGATTTGGATTAAAAACAGAGAGAGAAAAATTAGAAAAGTACCAACTTGAATTTTTGAGTATTCTGGAAAAAAAACCCTAAACCAAAAAACCCTCTTTTGTTCACTTTATGACTTTGAGAAAGTATTCTGTGCTTGCCCACTAACTGCTCTCCTACATCACCACAGTGCTGCAGAATTACAGTGCTGCAGTTCTGAGGCCGTCCTAATAATTTCACTTTATGTTTACCTATGGTAGAAGTTTAAAGCAGTCTTTGCCTTTCTCTGAACCCAGACTGGAAAGGCAGTCAATAAACTGCCTGAAGTTCATGGGCAAAAGCCAAGGTGGCTACATTGACTTCAAATTATGTCCCTGGCAGACTATAAATATGATCTTCAGTCTAATGGAACAGTATCATCAGATGTGTGCTTCTCAGCAGGAGGTGGCTTCCCCCATCCTCTCAAAATTGTCACTGCTAACAATGGTGTAGGGGAGATGTGAGAGAACATAAATATGAAGGCAATATGTAGCACAGACAGTTAAAAACAAAAAAGAATTTACTTTGGTGTGAATCACCCCCTGGGAAAATCATTGCTTTTTAAAGTATGCAGGCCAGGCCCTGTGAATGACGCAATCTGATAAATTGTCACACGTGCCATGTGTAATGGCCTTGCTTCAGAAGCTCCCCAGCTTCAGCTTGCTCCCCAGAGACAAGTTTTGTGAGACAGACCATTGCAGGACTGGATGAATTTGCCTTTTTTCAGTTCTTTATGAGCAGACTCAAAATTATTTGAAGAAGAGGATCGAATTTGGCAGTGGCCTTAGAATAAAAGCACTCCTACAAACACAACTAGGGAGCAAGAACCTCTTATGCAATAAATTGCACTAGTTATAATTGACCTTTGCCTTTGCCATCTTGCTGAATAATTGCACATTTAGTCTGAAATAGCTTTAAACACCAGGCTAATTATATTCCTATGAGGAGCATCATGCTGAAGTTAAAGTCTGTTAGAAATTCAAGACATCTACTTCCTCCATACCTTGCCAACTTTCTCCCTCAAATGTCTCTCTTGCAGACTTTTTCAATCTTTACACTATTCTCTGTAAATACACTGGCATTGAGCAAAGTGAGGCAAATAATTTATTAATTACAGAAATGAAAATAATATTCATTTTGTCCTTTGCTATAACTTGGGTGTAATTGCTGGCAAAACATGAAGTTGAGATATTCTAAGCAGCTGTCGGCTACAACAGTGTATGAAGTGATCTAAATTACAGGTGAAGGAAGCCAGTCAGACATTCTTTCAGGTCTTGTCCAGATTAATTCAAAGAACTGTAGTAAATCCCAGTACATTATTACTATCTATTACAAAGGAAATACTGGGTGGAATGTTTCTCTTATAACCTTATTTTGTATTCCAGACTGTTAGGATTAAATACCTTTAGGCTATTGGACCATTCATGAAGATGAACCATATGAGAATTCAGAGAATTCCCTTCATAATTACGTTTTGCTTTTTTTTAGCAATTCATTCACATTGCAGCAGAAGGCAGTTTAATTTGTAAGCCAGTAAGTTTAGTTTGATGCTAATGTGCATGTACTAAATCAGATCCGAGGCCTAATCAGTTGAATTCTCCATCTCTTAGAGTGCCCGAATGCAGAAGCATTTGATATCTGTACAACTGCAGTCTGATAGGAAGAAATTTTTTCTGCTACATTAGGTCTTTCCTTTTATCTCCAATAGCAAAATTAGCTGAACTCATGAAGTTAAAATTTAAAGAGACACTGTTTAATGGTGGTCCTCTTGTCTGTATGAAAGTCACCACTGTAAACCTTCCTAAATTCTTGGGAAAAGGGTGCGTAGAAAGTTTTCTTTAATGAAATTTAGTAACAGCTGTGTTCATTAAAAAATGAGGAAAAATACACAAAGCAATCTAAGTACCTCAAAATTTGCAAAATGGGGATAAGTGAAGTAATTGACATAAATTGCTATCAATGTAATATAGAAAATGTAAGTAATTCTTCATGTCAAATTTTCCTTAGAGGTAGTTTGAAAAAAATGAACTTCTCTTTACTTCTTTACTAATATAAAGAACATCTTTTATTTAATTTCAGTGTACAACTGTACATTTGAGTGTACAATTTCACATCTATTGACTGTCTAATTCTGACAGACCCCATAAATTTACTGTGGTATTAGTCCTTAGCAAGTTTGAGTCCCAGAAACAACTTTTCATTTCTATATTCAATATAATGCATAATGAATTATTGCCTTTTAAAAGTGCATGAAGTACTATAATCCTCCTGGTGATAATGATGTTAAGCAGATGATGTGCCAGATTTAATGGGTAGAATACAGGTGTTACAGACACACTTCTGAGGACAAACCTAATGCTAACGTGAAATCCAAACTTGCTTTTGGACTGATAATTATCCTGGGGGTTATGTGTGGCTTGACAAAGCTTGAGACAGCTTGAATGTCTGAGCTGAGCCCAGAGAAACAGTCCTTAGCCTGTGAAATATGGTGTTGTATGTTAGAAGCAGGTTTGTAGATACAAATCTGCTCCTGTACATCTTCCTTAAGGGGAATGATGCAATAGGCAGCTTGTTCAGCAGTTTGTATCCAGCCTGTGCTACCAAGCTGAAAGTAATTTCCAATAGTCAAGTAGATTAGACCTCTAGCTTCAACAGAAACAATAGTTTTTATGTATAAATTGCATGTGTCTGGATTTTTATTGTCTAGAGCTTGGTCTAGTACAGGTTTTGGCAGCTGGTGAGGACACCTAAGTTGTCCACGGTACTGCTCAGCAGCCTCAGAGCAGAAAACTCTACCTGGTGATCTATCCACTGGGGTCATAAACACCCAGCCCATGCCCATGTCCCAGTTGCAAGCTACTGCATCACCTCATGAAGCAGAAATAATTAGAAATAAATTTAAATTTAAATCTGGCGTTCTCTAGGCACCTATGTAAGCTGGTGGGAGTGCCTGGAGCAGGTGACCTTGTTATGCTCAATCCAGCTCTATGACCCAGCAGTTGGGTCCATGCTCATCTCTCTTGGAAACAGCACCTGGTAGTCCTGGCCAAAGGGTAAAGGTGGGGAACTGCCTGCTCTTCTTGGCATCACAACTGTAGAATGGACAATGAGGGGGAAAACTGGCTTATTGTATGAGTAGTTGTCTTAAAAGAAACCAATCTCCTTGGTTTTAATTTATTGTTTTCTTAAAGTAGCGAGATAAAGTGAAAATTTAAAAGAATTTTTGAAATAACATAAACACTGTAGGTGCCGGAAATAATAAAAACTGGATGAAGTGAAAATTGTATTTTATTCACTATTTGTCTTCCTCCTCACATTTGCTGTGGTAGGTGCATCATATACTCAATTAAAGCATATATTCAAATAAAGCCTCTGTAGGCCGGGGGCTACAGTCTGCAACTGCTGTTTCTGCTGGTTATTAGATTTCATGCAGCCATGAAACCAGTAGTTGTAGCACAGCCTCAACAGAGTTTGTCAAGAAGGCAGTCAAGGTTCAGAGTTTTATGTATTGGTCTGTTTACACCCATGGAAACTAGCGCACTTGAATGTACATTAAATGTTTTAGGTGGGATACAGAAAGAGAAAGGAAAGGATAAAAATACTGAAAGTATAAAGCTCTGAAGTCTTTGGTTTATTAATATGATGATGCATTCCTGATTTAGGTATTGGGAGATTGCTATTGCAACCAGCCTTCAAGATCTGGTTTGAGATAACAAAGACCAAGAGGCATGGGGGAGTATGAAAGGCAGCACCTTTTTGGGGGTAGGACATTTCCACCAGGTCCAGAGGAACAGCACCACCACCCTAAGAACAGCTTTAAATGTCTCCCCCTTGGCCAAGCTTGCCTGGAGAGGTCTCTCAGATCTTCAGCAGGATGAACTACATGCATGGTTGTGAGGTTCTTCGCAGCTTGGAAAAATTTGTACAATTTTCTTTCCAATATGTCCTGCATCCGAGGCCAGACTGGTAGGAAACCACTTTCAAACATTAAACCTAATGCTTCCTACCAGGATTTAGGCTCTTTGCATCCTGCCCTGACTCTCACGGAACAAGAAACAAAATTTTTCCTCTGCCCCTTTGCAACTGCCTGTTTCTGTTGTTTGTCCCTCATGTTAAATTAAACAGTCCTATTTCATGCAGTCTTTCCTTGCTGAGCAAATTTTCTAGACCCCTGGCTACTCTCACTGCTCTCTCCTGGGCATCCTCCAGCTTCTCCCCATCTTGCAGCAAGTGCCTTGCCCAAAACCAGACACAGCTGTGCGTCTGAGTTTTAGCAAATGCTGACAGGAGTGGAATGAGTTCTGCATGAGCCCTGTGGGTTAATGCTTCCGTTTCTATAATCTGGTAGAGTGTTAGGTTTTCTAGCAACAGCAGCAGATTAACTGCTCCTATCTACAGATTCATTGTGACCCCCAGATAGTTTTCCACAGAAGTACTACCCAAAAATTTGGCTAAGCACTGGGTGACATTGCCATCTTCTTGAGCAATACTTCCTTAAAAAGAAAAAAATATCAGGGTGTCATGAAAATTTCAAGTGTTTCTGGTTTTCACAACTGACAGTGACTGTACTCTTACCTCAGTCCCTGAATTTCAGTTGGGTTTCTTCCTGGTTCAATATCCTAGTTGCTGGAAGTATTGATGTGGACAAAGATAAGGAGTTAATTCACAACTGTGTTTTTGTAGTAAATGGCTGGGCACTCTTCTGGTTTGGTTCTCCAGTTTTGCTCCCACACAAATGTATTTCATCCAGTTTTGGTTTGCCTAATTTATTTATAAAAAGATCACATCAGCCAGTATCAAAAACATATGAAAGACAAGATTTATGGCTTCTATTGTTTATTCACAAGCCTTTAACCTCATTATAACCTTCCATATAGGAAATGGAATTGGTTGGATTTCATTTTGTTCTCATCAAATCTTTGCTAAAAAAATGGTTATTATAATGTCATTAGTTTTGTTTCCGTCATTTGGTATTTTGTCTTAAAACCTTTGTGATCAATTAATTTAATTGGCTAAGGCAAACTTCTCTTATCTTGCCCAGATGAAAGTACAAGCCTACACACAATACTGCACAGTGTAGAGAAGAATTTTGAAATTTCTGTTGCAGGGCATTGCTATCTCTAGAGAAGGATGAGACTATCCAAATGATTTTAAGGAATATATTCCTGGACATATGATAAAATAATAGCTAAATCCCATACCTTATGGTCAGCAATAAGTAGACCCTTATGGCATTAGCAAGCAACTTACCCAAGGTGAATTAAAAGGCTTAGAAAAACGTGGTTACATTAGTCAGTGTAATTTGAGTTGTGAATATCAACAGTGACTATTGTTAATAAAAGGTATGACAGGATTTGTGGAAAGCCATGAGTACCTTAATAACTTATATCTAGGGTAGACTCAAATAAACAACAAAACCCCAGACGGATACAGCAACTCATAAATGCTCCTCACAAGTAAATCAGGACTGAACATACAGGGAGAAGCAGCAGCTATTGTTGATCCCAAATAATGTTGCTGCTAGTACAGGAATATAGCTGAGGGAAAGCCTATGTGTTGAGGCAGGGTTAGCTATAGCAGGTATTTCGTATTTGTAGAGTCCTGAAGTGTCAGCAATCAGTCTTGTGAGCCAGTGTAGTAATAATGTTTGGAAAGAAATAATGACAACCACTGCATATATTTTTCATACTTCCATGGATCAGACCACCATGCATTTAGTGATTGAGTTGTCCCTGCAGCACTGCTAGGAAGGAAGAAGATCATGTTTTACAGAGGAGTTGTAATGAAAATGGGCAAGTAAGTAGGGATAGGTTACACGCTTGGAGTGCCAAAAGTACACTCCAACATGGAACCCATAGTTGGTTTCTTTTGTTTTTCTCTTCTGTTGTTTTTTTTTGTTGTTATGGTTGGTTGTTTCTGGGGGTTTTTAGGTCTGACACAGAGTGACTTGCAGTAGTTGGCATAAGAAATCAGTGAATATGACTAGTTTTTTTAGAGTCACATTCTGTTCTTTGGGCTATTTTTAAAGCACACTTTAAACCTGATCTCAGGGATTTCTGCACCCTCTCACATTACAAAAAAAAATAATAATCAGTATTATTTCCTCTTACACCTGTTAAAAGAAGCCAGGGATAACTTGAAGTTACTTTTTCAAAAGCAGCTGGTGTATCAGGAACCATGGCTTAGGGACTTAGAGATAGCACTTATTTTAAGGACTGCAGCTGTTCCTAGGGGAGCGTCCAGGAAACCCTGGAGCAGCAGCAGCTGCTGTGCATCCTCCTGGCTCTCCTGCATCCAGAAGCACAGGCATGCTGGCCCTGGGGAACAGGCTTTTCTGGTGCAGCCATTAACCCTTCTCCCTTGGAGATTTCAGCTCTTGTTTTACAATGGCTTGTTTTTATTAGAGTCAATACATTTAGTGAGTGCTAGGAGAGCACTATGTGGGTTGGTATCAAGTTGGGATACACAGCTCATTTGCTGTTAGATTTTCTCTCTACTTTTTTTTTATGAGTGCCAGGGAATCAGCAGTAAATCAAGAAAATAGCACAGCACGGGACATCCATGACTGTTCAGATTGGCAACGTGCAGTGCATACTTCTGCAAATGCCGTAGTCCAACACATTAATATATGTATTTTTGTTTCCTGGCAGGAAAAAAAAAAGATATTTTTAGCAACTAGTAGAAGATAAGCGAGTCATCAGCATTGGATAAAGTAGTTTCCCTGACCTACTTCTTTCTTTTTATTTGCTTTCTTTTCGGTAGCACCCACATATCATTTTGGAAACAGGAATGAAACAGAAAATCAGTCAGTGACACACTCTTGGCATGGAAATGGTGTACTTTGAGGAAGTACTAGTTGAGATATGCCAGCTCAAAGGTGAATGGTGCAGTCCCAATTAACCATGAATACACACCTCCAAAATACTGTAAGAAGCTGAATGCTGCCCAGAGTCAGTTCAGAAGCCACCACTCAAGCTCAAAGAAAAGACACCTATTTGTGGCCTCGAGTTACTTTGACACATTGATATACTGAGGGCACAGTATACTAGTTTGTGTCCTTTAAGATGCCAAACTAGCCAAAAAGATCTGTTCCATGGTACCTGAGTTGCTTTGTGGTGCACAGAATGTAGGGAGATGTGCCATTCACTTATCTGCTCACTCGCATGGGGACAGCAGCTATTCCTGTCCTACTCCTTTACCTCATGCCTGTACTGTAAAAGCAACCTTATGGCTCAGAAATAGGCAACATGAGGCCCCTAATCTACTTTCCTCTTCCACACTGAACTTGCGTAATCCTCGAGAGAGACAGGCCAAGTCTGGTTATTTATGATCCAGCAAAACTCAGGCCTGTTGTCTCCATTGTTCTGGAGGAGGTTTCCTGAAATGCAGGAGAGTGTGATATTCACCAGCCTAGTTCTGGCAGTTTGCTTTAAAAATATTGGTGCTAAGAATTATCTACATAAAATGTAGCAATTTGATCTAACCTAAATATTTATTTTGTTCTCAGATATACCCTGAGTATAGACAGTTTTGTTCATTATAGAGTCAAAAAATTTATGTAGATAAACAGTATTGAAATGAGATTTTCTGAAATTATCATCTCTGCCCATCCCTTATAGTTTGTTATTGCTGTGAAACCTCTGGAGAGCGATTTCTCTTGGTTTTGCATTATATTCCTAATGTAACACATTACATAATGTTTTCTAGGGTTCAAGACCTAAACGTTAACCAGAAAACATTGTGTTCTTCTCCAAAGGGAAAAAAATAAAGGACATGGGTAATTATTCTCTCACCCTTCAAAAAATCCATTTTCTTAACAGCACTTATCCTCTCAAAACAGAGTTTATGCTTATGGGGATGGTTTGCTGATGGGCTATGCGGGAACAGGTTCAGTACTTCATGTGTTTTTCCAAGAAGTGCAGGGAAGCCCAGCTTTGTGAAGTGGGTCCACCTGTACCAGTCTGAAATAAACACAAAGTCAAATGGTTTTCAGAAATAGGAACAAACCTTGCCTTAACCTGCCTCTGGGCAGAACATTACTGCACTATCCACAAACAAGGGGCTTGTTCCATCACAATCTGTAATTTGAATTTATGTTCACATTTCTGATATGAGTGTTTACACATACAATAGGTGGGAGTGTAAAATGAAAGGGTATTTGCTTTGCAGCACAGGAATTAACACAAGAGAAGATAGTTGTGTGCCCCTTGTGCCTTCCTTATGGCCCAGCAGGACAAGACCTGCTCTTGATGCCAGTCCCAAGATGTCTTTACCTTTCAAGCATATTAGAGCAATGCAAAGTCCATTAGAGCATCTGGAGAAATCTGAGTGTCCAGGGAACCTGTGTTCTAACTCATTTCTGTGATCTGTAATCCCTAAATCAGTACAAAATTATTCATTGTCCAATAAATACCTTATAGCTGATTAAGTGATGTTTAGGCAGGTCCTCAAGCTTTCCAGCAGAAGGTGAGCTCTGGCTCATCATTCCTCCACATCAGAGCAGTTCAGTCCTTCAGGAGGGAGCATCACAGCACAACCACCTTGATAATAAAGGAAACCCATCCACAATTAGAGTAGTGGACTTACTTAAAATGCATGGAGAGCTTCAGTTTCTGATCAGTAGCAGCCAAGAACCCCTGAAAGGAGAGAAAACTTGAAGTTTGCCTTTCAGCATCCCAGGGTCGGTAGAAAGACAGGGGTGATGTGCATGGGCAAAGCCCACCTAAGGGATATTTGCATACCCCAAGCAGAATTATGCCCTTTTGTTCAAACTCTCTCAACAATGTCAGTGACACTGTCTGGGCTATAAGAGCTGAGCTCTCTAGTTTCCCTTACTCAGCTGGAATGCCTGCCTCACAAGTGCATCAAAAGTTTTGGGTCATCCCCATGAACCTGGTTTTGATCTTGTTTATTCAGCCTGGTAATTCCAGTGGAATAGCTCAACATTTACCACTGTGTGAGATCAAATAGATGGTTTTCTGTTTCAAAATCCCTGGGTTTGGCATGCAATTTAGGCACACAGTGTCCTTGGATTCTTCTTCTACTGAATTCATTGAAAATTAGGATAGATACCATTAACCACAGAAAATTCTTAGATCAAGATACCTCTTTTCTATCACAGGGAGTAATTCCTTACCTTCCAGTTCTTTGACCATCTTGCATTCCAGGACTGGGGTAATCCATCCCACTGCTCTCATTTCTCTTCAACAGGCTTCTCCCCAGCCTCTGGAGATGTATGCTGTATTGTCATGGATTATCAAATACACCTGGGGGCTGTAGTTAGGTTTCTTGACTCATGGCAGCTAAACTCTAGGTTTCTCTGACTGAAACTTGCTTCTTTGTGTCTCTCAGGGCAAAGGAAAACAGAGCAGAGACCTCCAGAGAGTGTTGGGACTCTGGCAAGGTGGAGGTGGGGTGCCCAGCTTTGCACCCTCTTGCCAGTGTCCAGCTCCTCTCTTCTGGCTTCAGAGGTTCAAATCCTTCAGTAACAGGACAAGCAGCAGATGAAACATGGGGAGCAATGCCCAGTTTCTTCCCTCCCGTCTCATGTGCGATCTGCCAGTGCTGTGAGCTTTAACAGTTATAGAAAATTGCAAGTCTGACTACTTGAGGTTCCCCAACTGGAAAGAGCTACCTCTAATTGCTTATAGCGATATATTTCAGAGTGAAAAATATGAAATGCGTATTTTGTCCTTTTGTTAATCAAAATATGCTTTTAAATAACAGCAGTTTTGTAGCAGTTTTGCACTTTAGGTAGCAATTTCCTGTCATGGCTTGCTTTCCAGAATCTGACAGAAATGTTTCCTGCCGCTATAGTTAAGTTACTGATAACTTACTGCTGTTTATTTATAAACACAGCGTTCAGGCATCTTTTTTTGTACCCTTCCTCCCTTTCTTTTCTCTCTCGGTCTTTTTTTTTTTTTTTTTTTTAAGGTTGTTTTTGCCACATGCAGTCTTGTCCTCATGCAACCTTCCTGTCTGCCAGCTTGAGTGGGTACCAAGGAAACACCGAGAATTTGTCGGACTTGAAAAGAAAGCAAAAGGGCTGTGAATTTGTTAGAGGCTGCAGGTGGTTTTGATCGGCTGAGTGGAGTCTGTGCCGGAAACATTATGTCTCCTGAGCCTCCCACGGGACATCAGCAGACAGGGCTCTACAGCCACTCTGATGACTCATGAGCAGAAACTCACCTCCGAGCGAGTGGCAGTAGTGGGGAAAAGTGACCGAGCCAAAATGACTCACAGGGGAGCGATGGCTCCGGAGCAGGGCTGCCCTGGCAGTCTGTTGACACATTTAGCTTCAGCCGCTGCCACTGCAGCGAGCGAGGAGAATGATTGCATAACTGGTGGGAAAGCAAATCTAGATGTAGCTGTAAAACCTGTGGCAGCCTGGTTGAAGACATAGCAGCCTTTAGGGCTTGCTGCCCAGTAATTTTGTTGCAGAAAGCTGGATGGTCTATGATAAGTCTTGAGTACAGGGTACATTGATTTACCAAAATATGAGTATTGGTCTAATACCAATACTCAACCGTGACGGACAAAAGACTCTCTAACAATTTAAAGTTAGAAAGTGTATGTTTATTCAGCGCTGGGCAGCAGCGTGAGGTCATCCTCTAACACGCACTGCAAAATCACAGGTGATCACAGAGTCTATTTATTGACAAAAGCCTCAAACAAATACATATTCATAATCACAGCCCCTCCTATTCTCCGCTTCCTATGGTAATTAGCTTGAATAACTATTAAGCATGCGTGATTGGCTTCTTAAATTAAGTCTGGGGTCGTTTTTGTGGGGAGGGGTCTTAGAGGGAGGAAGTAAGGCGAGTCTTCCTTGCCCTAAACTTTTGACCTTTTCTATCAATGACAATACAAATGATTTCTGGGTATAGTCCAGGTCCTACAAAGAATGGGTTTCTGGTTGTATTGTCTATGTTCCTTTGAGTCTGCTTACTAGTTTCGTCTTTTCTCATTATAAGCACAGCAGAGCAAACATAAGATGACAGACAATCAGTTATTTAAATTTCAGATAACTATTTCAAGCTCGATTTTCCTTCTAACTTTTAACTGTTTTCAGCAAGGCCTATCTACCCATTTGCTTCTTAATTAATTCTAGTAAATAACTAACTTTTAACTAAAATCCTAATTTTTAAGATTAGTGTTTCAACATTAGGAACACACAGTAAAATTTGCAGCTCAGAAAAGGAACTTTAGGAAAGATGCTCTATTGAATGGAGAAATTATATCACAAAGATGTTTCTGCACTCATATATTTATCAGTGGGAGTGTGTTGAGATCAACTAGGGACTTGAGACTGCAAAAATCATCTGAGAATACAAGAAAAAATTTGCTCAGCTCTTTTATCTTCAGGATGGGTCCTGGAAAATAGAAATCCCAAGTGCTATGACTTTTGGAACCTTTGAGATCTGTTTTAAGTTACACAAAATTAATTTCCCAGTAAAACAATTATCTGTCTGGACAGATTCATGGGTTTAACTTTAGACATGTGCAATATGAATTTGAAACCGTGCTGTGCAAACAGGATACTCTTTCTTTGTATAAAGCATCAGTTGTTGGGTCACATCTCTTCCTCTGGAATCAGCAGCTGGAAAATATTAGATGAGTCACAAGAGTCTGAGAGCTCTGAAAAGCAGCACACACTAAGTGATATACAGGGTGAAAGCTTTAAACCCACAACTTTAAACACCAAATCAGAGCCCTCAGAGCAGGAATAGAGTTAAGCTGCTTTGAAATGTTACAAATTGACTGGTAGGATCAAGCTAATGTGCTCAGGCAGCATCAGGAATGACAAGATACAAATGAATACACGAAGAGAATGAGCATCCTTTTCTGGCTTTTTTTTTTTTTTTCTCCATGCAGTGTTGGTTTTGCCGTTACTCACTTCCTGAGATAATTTACACAAGCCTACACAGCACTTTGTGCTCTGGTCATACCTTGACAGATAGATGGTAGATCTGGATGCACTTACAGAATCATTCAGATGGATAGTTGTAGGCCAGCAAGATTGTCAGTGTGCTAGTAGGATACCTGAAGATTCTAGGTTATGTTTACACAGCAGTTGAGCTATAAATGCAGGATTTTTCTTCTTTTTTTCTCTCTCTTCTTTTTTCTTCTCTCTCTTGTTTTTTTCCTTTCTTTTTTTTTTCTCTTTTTTCTTTTCCCTGGAGCATAAGCAGACAGTTGTTGAGTATCCAAATACTGGGCTCTTCCTTCGGGGTGATGCAAACTACAGAATGGCTACTCTGTTGTACCATGTTCCCCTACCTAGTCTAGGACTAGGACACAGGCTCTAAGTGTGGTGGCCACTGTCTGAACTTTGCCAGGCATGTCCATGGGCAAAGAAAGTGCCAGAGTCTCAAGATCCAAGCTGGGATGGGTCTGAACCCTGCCCCTGACGCAGCTGGCCAAGAGTCTTGTCCTGCTAGGTCTTTTTCCGAGGGGGGATGACAGCCCCTCCTGCAGTTTCTCACTCACAAAATTTGGTGGAAAAAAACCCCATTAGTGACTGTCTTATAAAGCCAGGGTTTCTTCTTGCATGTTTTCAACAGGGCATTTCACAGGTCTGTATCTGTGAAGGAAAACTGTTCCAAACTGGAATGTGACACTTGTGTTTTCTCTCTGCAAATATTGCACCTCTGGAACTCTAGTTCAGACAGGCTCCAGACAGGTTCAAGTTCTCAATTTCTTATTTCTCCTTAATTTCTTACTATATTTCTCTCCATGTTTATTTCTTTTTGTTTTTTCCCTCTTTTCCCTCCTGGTCTTTCTTTTCTCTGCACTAGAGTGTAAGTTAGCCATGTTTTCATGGCTGCAGCAGCAAAGCCCAAAGCTCCTGCATTTCTGCCCCCTACTTCACCAGAACTCAAAATGAACCTTAGTAAACAGGGATATGAAGGGCCACAAAAAGGGGTCTTGTGCTTTAGCACATAGATCATAGGTCTCTTGGACTCAGCTTGTAGTAAGTGAGTGGGAAATAAAAGTCTTGTGTGAAGAGTTCTGGAAGTGTGTAGGGCCACACTGTTTGCCAGGGAATTTTTTAGGAAGCTACAGAAAGACAGAAATTTCTGATTCTGGACTATCTTTACTTCATGATAGGATCATCTGGCTTTGAATTACAGTTGATACAAATGGTAACAGAGCTGACATGATTTGAAGGGTTGCAGATGAGCATTGATAGCCTCTCCCTTGGCCATTTCTTGAGCACATTCCTAGCCTTTCACTATTGACAGTCTTTTCCAAATAGTGACATATTACCCCAACCTCTTTTATGACTCTGTGGTCTTGCTCTACCCCTATGGAAAGCAGCTCTTTAGCTTCACTTTGGAGTAAACCAGATTGTTTTTTTCAGTCAGTCCCCATTAGCCACAGTCTCTTCCATCACTCACACCACTCCTGCTGCTTTTCTCTACGTTCTTGCCACCGTGTACCCATGTTCTCTGAACTGGGGAACCCAAAGAGGATGTTGTATTCCAGCTGTATCATTGCCATTACTGAGTCGTGCTAAACCATTACCTCACTTGGCTTGCTGGTTATAGACATGTTCTTTTTTCACTCACAAGAACATGATGCTGATGAGACAGATATGGGCTCATTCCATTCTATTTAAATTCCCTTTTTCTCTTTGAACTTTTTATGTAAAATATTGATTTTATTTTTTATCTTTTGTAATGTGGTAGTACAGCTTTAATAGTGGAAATTTAATTGGAGTTTGGCACTAAAGTACTATTGATTTAAATTTTTTATTATTCTTTTCCATATGTTTTACATGCTTGCAGACAGAATTTAGCTAATTTCCAATAAATAAAATTATTAATATGAATCAGACTTTTTAATATACATCTTCAGGACACTGTTGGTGGCACAAACTATAAGGTGTAATGATTCATGTTTTCTGAATTTGGTAATTAATGATGCAGCTTTTTTAGTACTGGAATGTAATTGATAACACGTATCATACTCTTCATTTAAAATATGATGCTCAATGGTAACAACAGTTAGTTCCTAATTAGTGATTTTGCTGCAGAGCTTAAAATGCTTTATGAAAGCAAGTATTCATTGCTATTTCTATTTTTCAGAATTAATCTTTGGGGTTTTTGTTTTTTGCTTGATTTGCTGAGGGACAAATATTGATTTGCCAGAAACTACATGATACATTATAAAAAGGTTTGAAGTTGGAACCAGTGTTTTCTGAAACAATTTATTTGACCATAATGCTTTCAAAATACTTTTACTAGTCCATTTCACAAATGATTATTTAATGAGGTAGGTAAAAGAGTAGCTGGTCATGGTGTTCTGCAACAATGGACTGTGAGACATATACACTGTGCTTTTTTTGCCCAATAATTCTATTTATATAATTTAATACTTTGTCCCAAAGGTGAAAATACATATATTAAATCCTAGACATATTCTTCAAAATGGACATATCTTTTTTTTTTTTTCCTTCATAATAACTACAATATTTTTTCCTTTTTTTAAATCTTATGAAGCTGATACTATGTGTGTGCCACAGCCACTATTGCAGATGCAGAAGTGTATGCCATCTTTGCTTATTCTGGAAGCTTCTATTAATCACAGTGTATATTAAATAATCTTTGTCTCTACTATATCTATACTATAATGAAACCAATATATGTTCTAAAACTTAACAATGCGAGTGTTACTTTTCCATCAATAAAAGTGTTTTTAAGAGAGGACTGTATCAACATTATTTTAAACTGAATTACCCACACAAGGGAAATTACCTTTTAATTCAGTTTACTAGAGGTGGAAAATGAAACATATTGTATTTGCCATGCTCAGCCCCAGAGTGTCCTCCTGGGGCTACTAAAAATGGCATCGAGTGTCACATCTGACCCAGCCACTCAGAAGTGTGGGAAGCCAAGTATGTGACTGCCATTGTCAAGTAAGCTATCATTTCCCAGATCCAGGTCTGGCATTTAGGTTATCTTGATAACTATTGTTTAGCAAGCAGCAAAAGGAATCACCTTTTACTTCACCAGATATTCTTGAAACAAACCTCAGGATTCAGGAAAAGAACAGGTGAAAACAATCGGTAACAGGAACCCTGCCCTTATTGTAATAAAGAAACAGACACATCACTGCTACCCTTAGAGCTTGCATATTTATTGAACAAATCCTACTAAAATGCCTAAAATACATTGGGTACTTGCATTATTAAAGATCACATTGTTACAAAAGCCTGCATTTTCAGCAGTACACAACTGCAACTATACATAAATGCCACAACTGCTGAATATTATTTCTTGCTCTATATACAGCACAGCAGACGTATCTATGCTATTGGAAAAGAAAGTGTACAAGGAAAGGGATACAGAAGGTAGGGAAAGGAAAGGAATCTAGAAGTGCAGTGCATGCATTGGTATTTAACAGTCAGAAGCTAAGACAGTTCAGAACAAGGCCTGCCCTGTAAAAGGAATAGCTAAAAGACAGAATTATATAAAAAATTAAGGTGGGCTTTCAGACTGTGTCTAACACAACAACACTCCATGAGTAGATGATACTGCTTAGTTTTGTGGTTTGTGTTATTTTGTATTTATATTAGTTTGGGAGCAAGAACAAAAATGTAAAATCCACATGTTGACAGTACTGTGGAAATGTACTCTTTCCCCTTTAGGACTTCTCTTCCCAGAAATTTGCTGTATTTTTCTTACTATATCCCCTAGTTCATGGATTTGAAGAGGACATTAAAACTTGTCCCTTCTTTAAAAAAGGCTTGTAAGAAAAAAAGACAAAAATCAAGAGATTTTGAGAAGTTGGTGGAAAATTATTGCTCATCTTTCTCCGTAAGGTGGATAGGAGTCAGAAAGGAGATTTTTACGAAAATTACAATTTTGTGATTGCTCCCACTATAACTGCATGTTCGTGAGTGGACGCTGATAGGGAATCAGTTCCTCACTTGTACACTATAAGTAGTTACCTACAGCACTGAATAAGAAAGCCACACTGAAGACACAAGTAAACAAGTCAGTCCAGTCTAAAGAACAACATTCAGAAAAACAAGGTACCAACACCCTCTCAGAACATGGAAATAAAAAATAACTCCATCAGAGCTACCTTGCCAAGGAGCATATTTAAAGTCCAAAATAGCACCATTCATCAGTGTCTCAAATCCCGTGGCAGCATCACAATCACTTACCACAAGGAAACCATGAGTTTCATACTACTTCTATACATCAAAAGAGTACATGGATAAACTATAGAGATATACAGACAATCGATGAAAATAAACTACTAGGCTTGTTACATCTAAATGAAAAAAGGGGGACTCTCAGCCTCTGCAAGAAGCAGTTTGGGTTGGTAGAAATGGAGAGAGTGGTTTACCAGTTGTGTGTGAGCTGTGGAGTTTGAGTAGTGGAAGACATTGCTGTGGTAGAACCAGGCCTGAGGGCCCACCTGTAATGTTTGTAAACATGGATTCACAGTGCGAAATTCTGAGAGCTTTCACTTAAATTAGAATGTTAAAAATTAGTTTTTATGGTACACGTTTGTCCACTGTTATTCTCTAAAGCAAGGCTCAGAGTCCCATAGTTTCTTCTTACACTTGATGATTTACACAGAAACAATTTCCAATATATGACACCATGACCTCATCAAACCCATACACCATATGTAATACGAATGGAGAAATTATGTTTAAAAAGAGTAGAGGTAATTGATTTTGGTGAAATGTTGTCCATAGCCACTTGCTGGAGCCAGGTGTGCCCCCTCCACCTCACTTTTCTTGCGATTCACTTCCTTCGAGATGGGGAGATTTCCCTGTGGAGAGGAAAAAGTGATACTAGTTGTGCTTCTGTTTAGTGGGGTGCTCCCTTCTCTTATCCTAAAGTTTCCATAGTTCACTAGCTTTAGTTCATCCACTAAACATGACTGAAACACCTAATGCCACAGAGAACAAAGGGTTGTTTGAAAACCAGGCAGTTCTTGGACCACCTGAGAAAAATATTTCACTTGGGCATGAATGAACGTGTCCTGGCAGCAAAAAATGCAAAAGATCCCACATAAAAGTGCATCTTAATATTAAGATCATCTTAATATTAAGAGAACTTTTCCCAGAACTTTTTCTCATTTTTTAAAAACCTTACTGTTTAACAAACTAACATACACTAATAAGTCACTTCCCTATGTTAATCAGTCAAAAGGAGCACACAAAAACATTGCAGTATTTTCTTGTTCTGAGCAGGTAAGGAAGAGGTGTGCCATATGAGCCAACTGCCTCAGATAGATCTTTGTTAAGCATACGAATTAATTGTGTTATTCAGCAAGGTTTCCAAACAGCGTTTGAATATATTTCATTTTAGACCTCAGAATGAAGCCTAAAGATTAAGCACACGCATTAAGTACTTCACTAATGATATGTTGATGATATGATGATATGTCACTACGGGATCTGAAACAAAAATAATTTGTTTAGCTGGTAATATATCTTAAGTTAGGGAAAAAAAATTGTGGTTTTTCGTGTTTACGGGATAAGAATTGGTAAGGATTGCTCGTATTATTTAGGATGTGTTTGTCGCATAAGCTCAGTGCCTCTCTTTGCTTAAGAAATTAAATTTATCTTCTCCAAGTTAATTTTTTTTTATGTAAGGGTTGTGAATTTCTGAATTAGGAATTAAATACATGGCAGTTTTCCAATGACCAGTAAAGTGCAATTTTCAGTAATTTTCCTTTCTTGGCTCTTAGAAGAATTTTCACTGGGGTGTTCATACTTGCTACATTTACTTGTGCTGGGAATGAAGCCATCCCATGGTTCTACCACTGTCTTTATCACAGTGTACAGGATAAATTCTGCTTTTAGGTAGATGAATTCCCCATGGAGTTCTGCACAGCACACAGGAGCAGTTTTTGAGCTGAGCATAGAGCAAAATCCCTTCCTGGAGATAGCTGGGCATCACAAAATGGAGGAAAAGCACAGAATTTGGTCAGAACATATGCAGAAGGGTAAGGAGTAGCAATCTATCTTTTCTAGAGCCAATGTAGGTATTTTGCAAGAATTTCAAAATGAGAAATTAACATTTAATTTTAGTGACTGCACAAAAATGTTTTTCCACAGTACTCCAGAAAATTCTACCCTCATACTAATATTTTTACTTATTTTTGTTTTACTAAATTTGCTACTTGTGTATCATTACAGTATAGGACAGGAAAACTAAAAATTTACACATGCAAACAGGCCCACCACACAGACCAAAGGTCTGGGCAAATTTCCAAAAGCATTGTGTCAGGCAGTTCCTTTTCAGCTGTGAAAACAATATCAGTCCTGAAATCCTGTCATACAATCATGAGATATAAAGTCCCATGTGACCCTTCTAGGTCTGGAAATTAACTGTCATGAAGAACTGAAGCCTTTTATATTTTTGTTGGTTGCATGAAAATAAAATTTTTAAAAACCATCACTTTTATCTCAAATAATAGTTTTTGAAAATCTATCAATTTTACTTTATTTTTTCAGAAGTTCATGCTGTTTTAGCATTGACTAGATAAAAGTGCTCAGCTGGAGGACTGAAAACTTTCTGCAGTTTTTTTCACCAATTTTTTCTAATTAATTTTATAGTACAAATTAAATTTATGAAGATGCACAGTTTCTGTTAAAGATGATTGCTGAAATCTGGACTATGTGCAAT
>VXBI01012267.1:606-16863 GCA_013397375.1 Toxostoma redivivum | reverse complement strand
GAAATAAATTTTGAAGCTAGTTCTAAAATCTGATTGCTGCAACAGCACATACCAAATATCTTCTGAAGAATTACATAAAGGCTAGGAAAAAAAAACTTATTTTGAAAGCAAGAATCCAGTAACTTTAGAGGAGAAAAATATTTATAATATGTTTTGGCTAGTTGAGAAACTGTTATCCCTTCTGAGAAACTTTTATTTTAAGCTATGTACAGCATAAGTTGTACACAGCTATTCATAAATCCAATGTAATGCATTGTTGCTATGCTGCACATAGTTCACAGCTTCATTCCTGTGCTTCAGGAGAAACTTTGTTTAATGATGAATGACAACTTACTGAAAACTAACTTAACATTTTGAGTAAAAATCATCTACCAATGATGATTTTTATTCAAACAACACACAGCTGATTCATAAAATTGGAAAATTCATTTGGTGTAAGTATGACCCTACAGAGCACATTAATCATGCTCTGGCACTGCTATCAGCCTTCTCAGCTGAACTTTTGGAATACTATGTACCGCCATATATGCTAGTTTAAAGACTGCGACGTTGGCACATGAGGATGCAAATAGCCCACTTATAAACTTTAGAAGTTCCCTTGTACAGGAAAAAGTGTAGAGGAAAGTATAGTGCTACCCGTATGGAACAATAACATAGTTTTATTAACAGGAAGCAGAAGTCTAGTTAATAATTGAAACTTAATCAAAACAATTTTCCATGTGTTCTCATCTTTACTTACTGGCCTGAGCCAGTAATTGAAAAGGAATATGAAAATAAAACAAGTACATCCTGTGGTTCTGTGTAATTTGTTATCTTTCACTACTGAAATTTCATGTCTGGTTTCATATTTATTAAACCAGTAATGGTAACAGAATAAAATCTTATTAATGCTGTCTGATGAGCCACAGGTTCTGGCTTTATGCTGTGGTACTTCTTGTCTACCTCAGATGAAAACTGCCATGCTTTGTATGCTTGTTACTCAAGCCAGGTAAAGCACAAGCAAGGTACTTAACAAAAGATAAGCAACACCACCCAGTTCCTTCTGCTGCATTATCATTGACTTTTTCATCTGCATTGCTAGGAAAGCATTGCCAAAATTAAGCATTCAAAACTCATATGTCAAGCTTGTAAAATCATGAGACAGGCTTAAGAAATATGAGCCTTTGAAAATTAGTATGTTTTCCTTCTGGTGTGCAGTCAGCAAGAGTCCATGCTTCCTGCAAGTCTGAAGACTAAAAACATAATTATAAAATGAAATCTGAGATCTTCAGTTAACTGCATGGTGCAAGGAGCCAAGCTTTAAGAAAAACAGAGTAACATGAGGCTCATGATGAAATCATGAGAGCTGACTACTTTCTTGAAGGAGTTGTAAAATAAAATCCATTGAACTTTCAGTTTTTTATTTTTTTTCTGAAAACTTTCATCTTATCAAACTATTTATTGTATGAAAGAAATTACATAAATAACGTTACCTTTGGAAATCCTCCAACCCCACGGCTGGTTGGAAAGATCTTCTGGCTTACCCAAATCATTGAACCTGGCTGATATACCTGTAGTGACATAAATATATACAAAATCTTACTAACGATGAGAGATTCATTAAATGCAGTGTTCACTTGACAGACCACATCACTAAAGCAAGTCTAATGTCAGTAGAGCTTGGCCCAGAGTGTTTAATGTTTAGTACAATTTTTTTTTGTACCCATGACAACATCTGTCCCTAGAGAATTCCAACGACATTGTTTTATGTTTATCTGCATTCAACAGGCACTTTTTTAAAAAGAAATAATTGCAAGAGCATAGGATGGAATTTTTTTAATATTTCTAAAAAATTCTTTATAGAGGATGTCTGTACTAATAAACTTGCTGAGGATATTGTGAGTAAACTTGTCCATTCCCTTCTGCCAGAGGTCACTGGCAAACATCTGTTCAATGAAGTTCATTATCTTTGCTGATGGCTGCAGGTGACAAGAGCACCACACCTTTGATATCCTTTCACAATGAGTGGTGAGCTAGAATGTGTAACTTCATAAGATCATTGAAACAATTATGATTTCATGTTAGCTCCCTGTATTTTTCACATTAAAGAGATTCCAACACATTATAAAACACATACAATAAAATAGCTGGCAGCAAGATTTAACAGTTAAGATGCTGTCCTACGATGTCTACAGGAAATTTTTTCTGTGTAAAATGGGTAAGATCCAAAGCTGGGCACTGACTTCTGTGGAAGTTAAAGTGAATAAATACCAAGCTAATGCCTCTCAGCTCCAAGATGATGATCAGAATATCTCTTCATCTCAGTTTCAGAGACACTGAAGTGGTCAAGTGCAAGTCACATACAAAGCTGAAATTCTTAAATTTATTTTCTTGCTGGGTCTTTCTCCTGGGCTCTTGGTATTTGGTGAATTAAACTCTTTCTGCATGATGCCAGGATGTCAAACTCTCAGTGTTTTGAGCTAGCCATTATAAATTACACCATTCAGGTTTGCTTGCACTTTGGGAATCAAAACTTTCATTGTCAGTTAGTAAGTGCTGGGCCAGTTTTACTCATCCGCTTGCTCCTGTGTGCATATATTGAAACATGAGAAAAGTTTTCATTTCTGTGCATGTTGGCTATTAGCTGTCACAACTGGACTAGTTCTATCCTGGAGAAATTATTGAAAGATTATTTAAGTCCTCTTCCCAATAAAAAATATAATGTAGGACACAGAGGAAAGAAATTTAAAACACAGAGCTCAAGGCAGTGCCTACTTTGTACATTGTCCCATGCTTTTCTGCAGCACAAACTACAGTTCTTTCTACAGATTAAAGCAACAGATTTTTTTGTCTCTGACAAGCCAGTTCAGCTCTCTGGGTGCCTTTGACATAAAATAACCAATGTGTAGCACAGAGCACTCTGTGAATTCAGTTAATGTTCTGTCTGAATATTTGAAACTCTTGAATGAAAGATACAAAGTAACCTCTGAGCTCTTCTGTTGCTATTTATAATCCCTGGTTAATTATCTTGTTGATTTTATTGTGTAGTCATACTTTCTGTGTGAAAACTCGTGGTGGGAAATAGCCGTAGGAGTTCAGCTCTACCATCGGACATACTGTTTATATCAGCAAAGTATACAAAATGTATATGGGAGAGTCACATAAGCATCAAAATACGGAGTTAGTCATTATCATGGATACAAACGTCAATATTTTCCATGGAGTCTGAGATGTATTTAGGTTAGACTGTAGGCAGTGTTATCCCTACTAATAACCTAATAGGAATAAAACAAATACCTGAAGTTAGATGAAAAAGAAAGGAATCCTCAAATTAAATTCATAAAAACTTGGAGGAATATCAGTTAGGGGGTGGATTTAGGGAATGGGGCAAGAGGGAAAAGGTGTAAATTGTCACAACTATGCTCCAGGGTTAAACAAACAAATCCCAAAACCTACCACCACCTGCAAAATACTCCACATAATCCCCAAACTATCTTTATAATTCAGTAATTCTCTGGGGAAAACAAAACAAAACAAAACAAAACAAACAAAAAACCCAAAAACAAAAAAACCCCAAAACCAAACCAAACCAAAACAAAAAACAAAAAACCAAACACCTTTTTTCTTCTTCAAGAACAAATACTGTGGCCCATATTGATAAATAATAATCACATGGACCTATTTCACATGAAGTGACTGTTCTGCTATGACTGTACCAGAGTCTTGAACGGACAAAGGACTTTATGTATCTGCCTTGGGAGCAATGCTGAAAGGCTGGAGAATCATGGTTTATTTAATCTGGCCAAGTGGAGGAAGATTCTGGAATGGAAAAAAAAAAGATGCTGGTGTAGAGAAGTCCACTTAGAATTTACTGTAATTCACTAGAAGGAGGGAGGGGAAAGGATAAAAAACAATCCATGACATCTTTGAATGCTTTATAAATGCAGAAATTACTTAGAAGTTCAAATATATTGATAACTAGGGTATTAGAAAACCATCTAGAACACTAATTCAGTTACAACAGCTCAAAATTACTGATACAAATGATGCAAAATGAGCTATGAGAGAGAGAGGAAAGCAATGCCCCATTACAGAGTAGGATGTAAGGGTTACAACTTTCCAGCTGTTAGCATGAAGCAAACACTTCTAAATAAATGCTTCCATTGATACACACCAAATTTTCATTCCTTAGTACTTCCTGTGTGACTGTTATGTAAGTGCAGGCTTGGCTTAAATAACCAAAGTATCAGGATTCAGAACAGAATTATTGAACTTTAGGGTGGATTGAAAACTACAGTTACTGCCAAGTCTGCATAATGCTGACTCACATTGATAGCCTCAGTGTTTGATCCTCCTTAGCCAGACAGTTAAGCCAGGAAGCTTCATCCATGAACCATCAGACTGGGAAAAGCTACCTGAGACACTGCTATGCAGCAACATGCAATTCTGCCTGAAACATTGAGGCCAACTTGAAAACTGGGAATTATGAACTCTCTATAAGTATGCTTTCAGTTTTGTAGCCTTCAGTCTCCTGAAAAGATACAAATAATACAATTTGTATTTAAAGAAAGAGCAAAAGTGGAGGAAAAGAAATGCTTGGTCTATTTATCAGTTCTCTCAGATTCCAGAATTATGGATAATTTTTTGAGTTTTTTCAGTTTGGTTTTTTTGAGGTTTTTGGAGTTGTTTGTTTGTTTGTTTGTTTTTTCCAAAACCAGGAGGAATAAAGACCAGTAGAGTCTACTTTACTCCTTTGGCCAACAGGCTGAAAAAGTCTTTTGCTCTTGCTCTGTTTTACCAACATTTCAAAATTTTAATTCCTGTGTTTTTTCATTTTAAGCCATGCTTTCTTAAAGAATAATGGTAGGGGAGCACATTCTTTTGTTAGCCTTAAAACAGATATATAAAATAATCTTAACAGAACTGAACTAAACATACTCTATTAGTCACATCAAAATGCTAAAATTGGTTTGGTACCCACTCTTCATTCCTATTCACTACGATCATCTTTCCAACATTCAGATAAATCCATCAAGAGGAAAAAAACCCCAGATTTATGGCACGCTGAACTTATTAAAAAGAGCATACTCCTGTTAAGCATTCCCAAGGTTTTTATGGTAAAGAAACAATTGAGAAAGCCCTTGGAATTATTTTTTCTATATTTTTTACCTTTTTTCCCCATGTGAACCACAGCTGAATTCTTGTAATCAAGTGTCATTCAGGACTTACAGGGATATTCAACTGCCCTCTTGAATTATTAACTATAAGTTTATTGAAGAGCAGCTGTTCCGAGGAAATCAGCAACCACCTTTTAGAGAAGCTTTGGGTAACTTCTTTGTCTTATAAACCAATTTTGAGGCAGGGGGGAATGAAAACAAAAAGGAAATTATGACAAGTACTGTAGATCCTAATTCCAAATAAAAAGTGACCATGTCCAATAATTCTGCAGTAGCCTACTTAGGAAAGCAAAAATATTTACTATATGGATTAGCAGTGTAATAGCAGACACAGATGGCCACATGTTGAGGAACATGGGAGTAGAATGATAAGAGGTGTGTGTCGAAAAGAAGGAAAGAAAGAGGCATGGTTGTTCTCTCTGCAGCAGTAAAGTGGCATTGTGCAGCAGTGAAGACTGAGTGCCCTGTGTGCCTAATCCAGAACAGAGAAATGGAGAGGCCACCCTCCTTCTGGGAGTGGGCTGAATAGCCAAAAAGGAACACCGCTTCTCATTTCTGTACACACATTTCTATAAAATTTCTTAGTTGCCAGCTAGTTTGAGCTGTAGATGTACTTTTCACAGCACATCCTACCATGTACTTCTCAATTCCCCCAAATGCCTCCCACTGCAGCAAAACATTTTCTTTCTAACCAACATCCCACAATCACAATCCAAATGCATAAACAATCTTACTGCACTAATGCTCAAATACTGAATAAATAGTTTTGTGAATGAAAACACCACTAATTCTTTTTAAACCGAACTGGAGGGAAAGCTTGTGCTAGGCTCAAAGCCTTTGCTTCAGTATAAGGGGTAAACTAATGTTCGCATCCTCAGTAATTTAAGACTGTGAGGGGAACATTATGAAAGTATAAAATACATCCACTGTGTTCCTAACCTAACATACAAGATTTAATACATACAGCAACTGTCAGCTGAATGGTTGCTGCTTTTTAAGAGTTTAGTTCAGCAGCAGTATTCTATCAGTCACAGCTTTTATTTTCTAGATCTTCTGGAGAGGGCAATGACAAAGCTACATCAAGAGTACTCATCATTACTCCTTATTCAATGAGTCCTTGAAGTTTTTATGAGCCTTTGTTATATTTAAGAAGCTGTAGTCATGATGAAACAGGATGCTGCTATTGTGATAGGCTGACTCTGGAGCAGGCTCACTGAGGAACTTTCCCTATGGAAACAGCAGAAACCAAAACTTGCTCAAGTTAAAGTGCAACTTCATTACCTTAACTTAATAATTTTAAAATGCTGTTAACATGTGATTTAGCAGATGTGAGGCTTAACAATTTTGTGAACTTCTTTGGTTTTTGAGGGTCTCTGTATCACAAGTCTGAGCCTCTGCTTGATGCACAGTAACAGTCATCTCAAATAACCTGACTGCATGATTTCAGTCTCCTGTCAGGGCAGCAGATTTTTCTGTCATCCCTGTTTTTCACATCAGTGCCATGAACATAAAAAAATAGTGTGAAAAATCAATAATTTACATTTATTTCACTTGGTTAGTTCCACACAGTAAAGAAAGTTAGATAGTTAGTTTGAGAAAACTGATGAAAAGTTACATCATCATTCTGCAGCTGGGATTGCTCCAAGTGACACACCTTTTTGTGAGACTTTATCTGTCATTGCAGTGATAATTAATACTTGGCAATATATCAGCAGAACATGGCAAGACAGCTGTACACCTGAATTTGCCTTTGGCTTTTCTGCATCAGCATCTTTTGATGGCTTTGCCTTTTCATAGGCTGCTTTTTATTCCTCCCCATCTGATGACTCAAACTCACAACCACATGGAGATGAAAAGGCCTAAATGAGATAAGTATGCTTTTCCTTGCATCCCCTTCTCCACACTGCAAATGAATTATAAAATTTATTTATTAGGTATTTGGGGATTTTTGCAGTCTTTTTGCATCTCTTCTGCAATTTCTGTCAATTTCACAGAATAGGATGTAATTTGCTCCTTCCCTACACAGTATAAGGAAGTGAACTTGAAAAGCTTCTCCTATAAACCCATGGTCATCTGTTGTTTCCTTTGCTCTTAAAGCATCTATTCTTGAGGTTACACTGAACTGTCTGCTCTGATGCAGTCTCCTACTCCGGCTTATCTGTATCAGCTTCTTCAAAGGACTTTTTCCTGTCCTCATCCATATACAGGTTGCATATTTTATATATGTACTTAAATATATAAGACTCTGCCCAATTCTTAATCCAGTAAGAACCCCTCCACAGAAACTATAGCTGTATTCTAACATATACAAATGAATGAGGTTAGCTATAGTAAACACTTTCTAACGGTTCCTGGGGAGGAATCAGCTCCACACTACCTGACTATAATGCAATTTTTAGGAAGAAAGATCAATTTTCACTTTTCTGCACCAGTTAGGATCTATCCTGCTTGTGTGCTACAAGTGTTCTCAATGCTGCTTTTTTGCTTCATTAATACACAAAAATCATTGTAAAACATTGTTAATATTTACCATGCAAAGAGTAAGAAAAAAAATCAAATAGTACATTGTGAGCATTGTGTGCTCCTCCAACTTCTTATAAAAAAACCAAAACTCGATGGAAAGTTCCATCAAACAATAAAATGGCTGCAAATTACTTTGTTCCTTCAGTAGTCTTGTGTATGTTCCTCAGAACTCCAAAACATCACAGAAATCAAAATAAGCAAATCAGCCATCCAGAAAACCAAACTCAGAACCCAGTACAACCCCACATATTTATTTTGTTTGCCTCTGTACTACAGTAATTTTTTGTTTTACTTAACATGCAACACATAGAAAAGAACAACAAGGCTAAGAAGTGAAATAATACTCTAGTTCTCAGTTAATTACATAGAAGTTTGTAATTTGCTTCTCAAGTGCAATAAGGTAAAGCTTCATTAGTAACTATTTACACCCACACCTAATGGTAACTGCAGAACAAGAAGCATAAGCAAGTCTCTTGTTATAAACTCAGCTGGACACACAACATGGCAGCAAAAACTCTGGACCAAAGGATGCATACCTAATATGGACAAATTATTGAGTTACAGAGGATGAAGAAAAGGAACATGTTTAGAGGCTGACCAAAAAGTCTACATAGTCCAATGTCCTCACTTTATCAATTTTTGATCTTAAGGGAAAGTACAGTAAGAACAGTGGCCAGTAAGTGAACCCTTAACAGTAGGAACAGAGACAGACCAGAATAATGCTTCTCCTGTGTGCCCTCCACTCTTGGGGTAGAATGTGTAGACCAAGCAGTCTCCCAAAAAAAGTGTTACTTTTTAAAAATTTCCTATATATTTTCTAAATTAATGGCCTGAACGCTGTAACTTACAGAAGGCTTTGGACTACAACAGTTTTTCTCCCACATATGAAAAAGATAAGCAGAAATTCAACCAGGGATCCTGTTCCCCAGCTGCAGGAAAGCTTGCTGTCTCTGCCAACTCCTTTCCTGCAGAGCCCAGCCACGAGAGCCCTTCTTACCCCCCAGGAGGTGCCAGCCCCTGGCCCAAGCAGCATTTATCAGGCAAGTATTTAAAAGCCTCAGCCATACTACTGGAAATGGGAGAGAGAACCACACTGTAGAGCCAGCCTTTACTTACCTCATTAAAAGAGATGTAATGAGGGTAGCTGATTGTTAACAAATGCTTGAAAGCACTGTGGTACATTTACCTGAAGCCTCACTATTACCAGCCTCTACTAGGCAGATAGTAATGCAGCTAAGTGCTACTCCAGACACAAAAGCACAAAATGTATCATGGAAATTCTGGAGGCTAAAATAAAGTATCTGTGGGTTCTGGGACTCATCTAAGAAGCTGTGTAAACTCATACTCTTTCGTGATGGAGATTTATCACAGATACACAGTCATTTCAAAGCAAAAAAAGGAAGATTTGCTCCTCTCTAACTTGACCTTTCTAAGTAGCTCTGTGGTGTCAATGTGTACCTTCTGAAGATCAGCGCTGGAAGAGGGCAGGGGTTCTTTCTGATAATGTGTGTATTAAACCAAGGCTTTTACCACCTCCAGTAAGGATGCACAAATTTCTTATAACTTTTTTCATTTGCTCCCACACAAGTATGCCAAGCAAGTAGAGATAATCAGGTTACTGGTAACAAAATTATTCCAGACACACTTCTTCCTGTCGGATGAGAAAATCCTACTTATTCTGAGGGTGGGTTGGTTTAGATTGTTTGTTTGTTTGTTTGTTTGTTTGTTTTAATGCAGTGTTTACAGAAGGAAACATCAGGAATCCTCCCAGCAACATGGCCACAGGGATTCATTTAGTAGTGCTACTTTGAATTTGCCAGACCAGAAGTCCAAGTCAAATTGCATGTAACACTCAGACAATGATTCATACTATCATTCTACATTAAACATTTGAAAAGAATGTTTTTTGCACCTTTGAAGATTGTGCCCTCAATCAATATGGTTTAATGAGGTGAATAAATAATTGAAATAAAACCAAAATACAAATAGTTAAAACTATTTTTATTAAGATATCCTGTCCCAGTCAATGATGCCAACTGAATTATGTTTATGAACTTGTTCTAGAACTATTAAGTGTTGTCCTTTTCCCATCTCTTCAGCATATACAAGGATCAGAATTCAGGTATGAAGGAGCAGTATAGCAAGGTCAGAAGAAAATTAAAAATAGCCTTAAAAAACCAATGTCATATCTGTAGTGTTACTAGATATATATTCTCATTTTTGATTTTCCAAAATTCCAGCCTTTAAGAAAAAAATTAGTAAAGATTTTTTCCTGGACCTTTTACATAAAGGTTTATTACATAAACCTCTCATTCCATGTGCCAACACAGTTCGGTTCAAATAGAGTATGCTGGGGCAGAGTAGCAAAATTTTAGCACGCAGAGCATGTTTCTGACTGAGTAGAAACAAGTATATAAAAAGCTTTTGTCTTTTCATGTGCATATGAGCTGTACCACTGAAATACCCACAGTATCTATAGCTTTGGGCAAAAATTATATTTTTTAAAACTTAGCTTTTCTACTCTTAATCAAGTAAAAGTTTGTTTTCTGCTCAGCTGAACAGGTGGCTTGACAGAAGTATTTCAAAAACTGGTTTGTATTTCTACTTATAAACTTTGTAAGCTGGAAAGGCTTTAATTCTCCCTGAGTTTTCAGCAATCAAGTAGCACTGTGCAAACTACACACAAAATATAACACGCACATTATATAAGCAAAATTAAAAAGCACAATATACATGTTCAGGCAGCCAAAACTATTTAGCTTTCATCCCTCACAATTACTTCTCTTGACCAAAATCTGCCCGTGCTATATGTGGACAGAAGAGGATCTGACAGTCCTGCAGGTTCTGTGTGGCTCTGACTTACCATAAAGGAGACTCCAGTTCCAGTTACAGTACCAGG
The DNA here is from genome assembly GCA_013397375.1 of Toxostoma redivivum. Classification (NCBI taxonomy): domain Eukaryota; kingdom Metazoa; phylum Chordata; class Aves; order Passeriformes; family Mimidae; genus Toxostoma; species Toxostoma redivivum. The sequence continues at coordinate 6,285 of VXBI01012267.1, read as the reverse complement.
CTTGGTAAAAATGCCAGAAAAGAGGTGCCTTTTGTCCAGTGTGTGTCTAGTAATAGGCTGGACATAATGTCTCATTTTATAACCTTGCTTTTTTTTTTTTTCTCAGAGTATATAAAAGGTTCCAAATAATGCCTGCCTCTGCCAGAATTTAGACTCCATTCTCCACAAATAATCCTAAAATTAAGAAAAGCTGTTCTAGCCCAGGGGCACAGAAAATTACAGAATATATAAAGACACCTGCATGTAACTCCCTGGAGAAAGGTAACTAATGACTAAACTGGGATGAAATCTTAAACACAAAATTTTCTTCATAAATATCTTCACCTAATGTAAACTAGGAAAAAAAAAACCAAAAAAAACCACAAACAAAAAACTAAATGGGATGGTGATTCTTTTCTCTTCAACTAAATGCAGGCTGTCTTTTCTTTTCCTCTGACTTAACAAAGAAGGGCTTTTCTCCAGACTGTTTTCACCTCTAAAGGTCATAATTCCCTATTTCTCTTTCCCCCAAGTAAGACTATAAAATGCAGGGATTGTAAATGACAAAAAATGACAGAATAATCTCAGAACTGATGCAGTTCTGGCGAGGATGCACTACAGAAAACATTCAGCCCAAATGACCTACTTCCAGAGCCTTTTTGCTCTGGGATGACACAGCTATACTGTACAACAGCCAGCCCAGAGGTTCTTCACCAGGAAGAAATGATGACAAGAAGGTCATCTCAGGATGAGATGTGGTAAACCAGGAGCAAATTAATGATTGGCTCTATATTATCTTCTGTTTACTTTCAGAAAAGTAAAAATTAAATTATTTAGGATCTATTTACTGATATACATGGTTATTAGTGGTGTTAGTTTAAATTCCTTAAGCATTAGCACTGGGAGCTCCTAGAACTTTACTTAAAATCCACTAGAAGGATAAAAGGACACACTTGAGTGCTTTGGAAGCAAATAAACAGACCACTTCTCTAATTGCCTAAAATGATGGACTGGTTTCTTTATTTAAAAACTAATATTTACCATAACAAAAACAAACAATATGAACCCCAACCCTTTCCTGGTTTTGGTAGGAGTCTTCTTTGAGATCACAGAAAAGTGGAATTATAACTTCCTTACCCCCACCCTTCTAACCTGTTCCTTTATTTAAATTATTGGATCACTTTCAATGATTGGATGGGGCAGAAAAAAATTAAAACAAATTCAAATTTTTAAAATTCTTATTTAGTTAGAACCTATTTTTTCCCCTTGTTAGCACTAAAATTTTATTTATATTTCATGACACTCAGCACTTGCCATGAAGGTAGTACACAGAATTCTAGCATTTGAAATTAAAAGACTACTTAAATCCCCTCAGGATATTATACATTGCACATAAATATAAAAGGCTCTTTCCTCCTTCAGGTAGACACTTAAGGAAATACATTTGCAGAAGTAAGGACAGATCTTCAAATGGCAAATGTTCTTGTGTAAGATGGCTCAAAATGTCCATGAGTTAAAATTAGAAGAATAATACAAAGTGCACTCTTCTGCTTTTCTGTTTCTCTTAAAATTTAGTATATTATTATTAAACAGGTGAAAGAAAGATTGATTAATTAATCAGGTAATTCTAATTCCAAGTCCAGGAAAAGAGAAGCAGCATTGAAAACTAATATGTTAAATTACTTGCTTTTACTGTTTAAAATGTTTAAGAAACATTTTATGAGAAAAGAAAATTAAGAAACTAAGAGAGTAAGACAGTGAAGTTAAACCAAAAACTCATTTGTTCTCATTTAACAAGGGAGAACTTGATTCTAATCACTTCAAATTTTACTGTAAGCCTAGCTAAATAATTAATGAACTTTCAGACTGTCAAAGGAATAAGAAGGTCATTTTCTACCATTTTAAGGTCTATCTCAATCTACTGAAATGCAATAGGTAAATTTTCACTGACCAGTCAGAGCAGGGTAGAGCCTTTGCATATACTGTGATATTAAAAACAAAATAAGCACTTTCATCGTAATGTATTTCAATGTGTTGAAAGTGCTGATATGCAAAGAAGAGTATTTCCTGCAAATTAGAATTATTAGAGTTATTATTAGTTATTGTTGCAGTCAATACAAGAAGAAATATGTCAAAACAAGTATGTCCACTACTGCAAAGAAAATGTGTCACTGGTCTGACTTAGAACTACATTCAGTGTTAGTGTGCCACAAGTAAAAGAAAGGGAAAAGAAGATGTTGGTAGGAGGAGATTCTGCCAAGTATCACACCTTAAACAACCTTGCAAGCTGGGGTAAAACCTAATAGTACATTCTAATTTTTATCACAAAAAAAGAAGTGGAACTTTAAAAACAGCTAAATGAGGTTTTTATTTATGGTACACTGTAAAGCAAAAGATGGGAATAAACAGGTAGGTAACAACATTTTATTTTTTTTGCATGTGAATAGCTTTAAGTTATGTGAGACTGAGACTGGCTTTACAAAACTGATTTCATTGACTACTACAGGAACCTTGCTAGATTTATAGAACCATCTGCTGGTAGAAATCAGTGGCTATTTTATGCCTAACTAAACTTAAAATAATCTTTTGTTCCATAGATAGGCATATATTGCACATAGCAGCCTGCATAACATCTAAGATGTGGGTTGATTTTCACCTTGGTGTTGGTAGGAAAACAGTTGCCTTATCCAATATTCCACACTTGTGTGAACAACATGTATTTTAGCATTATTTCTATTCAGTTTAAGTGAATCATTTTCCTTTTAATTCCCCACCCCATCTATTAATTTATACACCAATGAGCAAAGTAGGTAAAGTAGGTTCCAGAATAGACTAAAACTCCAGAATGTGCAAGTTTATTTTTGCAGATAGGAATGATATAAAACAAGGAGCCAAAAACAAAAACAAAGCCTTTATAACAGAGTACATATTTGCTTATTTTAATAATTCTTTGATCATCACTCCTCCCCCATATCAAAACAACCAGACAGGGATAATATTAATGCAATTAGCCCAATCTTCGTAAGAGCATCCCCCTCAGAATACCCTATGCGATGCTACTTAAAACTAATTAACAGAGGTTTCATCATGGTTTTATCATGTAGCATCCAAAATACATCACATTTTTGCCAGTATTTATGTATTTAGATATGCTTCTGAGATAGCTGCATCCTCAACTAGGAATGCTATGGGATAAAAAACCATCTAAACAAAATCTGCCTACTTTGAGCACTTTTTCTAAAAAAATACTGTTACCTTTGTCCTGCTGATTCTGAGACAGTCCTTCTCAGAGAATACCATATTTACATGCATATCCTTAAGATCAGAGATTTATCAGCAGTGGTACCTCAGAGTATAAGAAATGGGTTTTAATCAATAAAAGTAGAAACACAACTAGCACTGAAGGAAAGATGTTGTTGTTCATTAAACACATTCCAAGCAAGTGCCTTTAAGTTCACTCAGGTTTGAGGCCTAAAACATTTTTTGTAGAACAGATCTGTGTTACAAAAAATGGTGATGTTTTCAGAAGGTTAACCTAATAAGAAAATTTGGTTTGCACCTCATGTACTTCCCTTACAGACTAACATTAAATCTTTTTCACTTACAAAGTTCAATGACCTATTTCTTCCCTTTGGGAGAAAGGTGTCAGTGTTGGCATTACTGGATATTGCTTTGTCTGCATGTATTGCTTCATGTCTTATGATGTGTGTTTTTCACAATAACTTAAAATATTTCTTATTTCAATTAAATAAGCCTTACTGCACAAAGAGGGATTTCAGAATTTTATTCAAAAAATGCAGGAAAATAAAAGATCAAACATAAAGATCTTTTCGGAGTACATCAGTTATTGTATGGCAAGTCCCCATAGCCTCAAAAAGTATGTCGTATAAAAGTCCTATTTATAAGTGAGTATTGGGAAGAGGGAAATAAGGTTTGTATTGGCACAAAAAATTATTGTTTCTCTGCTAAAGCAACTAATTCTTACCATTTTTAGGTTCTGTTAGGTCTTGGGATTGCAGTTTCTCTCAAGTAGCACAAGGAGAGGAATCTGAAAACAATTTTAAAAAAAAATTTAAAATGAAAAAGAAAGTAATTCCTGTCTGTCACAATAGTTAAAAGGTATTTTTTGCCAGCATAACAGGAGGTTAACCACTGTGGTTAAGAATAAAGTCATACAAATTATTCTTACCACACATATGCTTATATATCATGGATCTTTGCACTTTAGTGGTCTGTAGGCTTAAATATAGGACAAAGGAATCCCTGGTACCTGGGTTTGCAGAACCCTATGCTATTCTTAGCACTGGGTATATTTCTGAAGAGCCCCATACATAATGGTTAACACAGGTTAAAATCAGTCAAAAGGACAAAAAACTGTCAATCTATGTTTACTGTAATTTGTGGTCCATTGTTCCCAGGCATACTACTAAGTGTGGGGTTTTGCAATCAAGGAACAAGTATAACACAATGTAACCGCCCAGAGAGTAGGTATTTTTGGAAATGGCACTGCATTACATAACCTCCAGTTTTCTCCCTCTCTATTCCACACGCCCCCCCTATTTTAACCAGGGAGAGAAAAAAAAGAAGAGTAGTCCTACCTCATTTAAATTATTACTTTCTTAATGGACTGAATTTGTAGCATATCTCCTTTATCAGCTTTCTTATAAAAATAAAAATTAAAAGTTCTGTTCTATTGATTACATATTTCTTACCTATAGCATGTATGTATGAAATATAATTAGGTATGAGTCATATGTTTACACAAACACACACATACATAGCGGATTTTAAACTGCAAACTCATATATCCATAAACATACACAGAAATGTTTGAAAAAAGCAGCATGTCACTACATGCTAAGCAAAATAGGGTTTGTTTTGGTTCTGTTGTTTTGTTTTGGTTTTTTTTTTCTCAAAAGAACCACCCAAAATTTAACTGCTGCCCATGCAAAAATGCAGAAGGCTGTTGCAAGAATGACTGCTTTCTAAAAATAAACCCCATCAGCCTGAGAGGAATCCAGTGTCAGGGTGGAGAAGAGGGAGATTCGTTTTACAAGGGAAAAGAAAGGAGATGATAAACCTATCCTAGAGCCTTGCATGCATGCTAACAAAGCCAAGTGCATTAGGTTCAAAAATGCATTTTGGTGTTTACAGGGTGCAAAACCCAGAAAAAGGAAAACATTTTAGAAAATCACTTCTCATTTCCCCTTGCATGTGTGCAGAAAAATCCTCAGCCTAGAAATCCAGCCTTAAAGCACAAAGACAAAGAGTTAGATACATATACTGCATGTTTTCTCATTTTTCTTTAAAAAGCCTGCTTGGAAATGTGCACTGAGAAGGAAAGCCAAGCTGCAGCAAAGTCCAGCTAAGGACAGAAAGAAATAAAAAAAAAAAATTAAAAGAAACAGAGGAACACAGAAAGAAGAAAGCAGAAAGGAGGGAGACGCAGGGAGAGGGAGAGAGAGAAAGGGGATTCATTAAAAGAAATAAAATTCTGTGGATTGGAATTGCATATACTTACAGACAAAAGCCCCCGCTCCCTGCTCACTTTCTGTCCTTTCTACATGATCTGAAACACAAATGTGGATTACAAAAGGGCAGCATGCTACCGAAGGGAATTTATAGTTGGGGGAGTGGAGAGAGGGTAGGGGGTGTGGGTAAGAATGACTGCACCTCTTCCAAAGTGCAGCCTCGGAGAAA
>VXBI01012263.1:17660-39179 GCA_013397375.1 Toxostoma redivivum | reverse complement strand
TTTTCCATCTTGAATTTCCAGCTTCTTCCTCTGGCCCAGTGCTCCCAAAAACCATTTTTTTTTCCAGTTTGAGGCAGGCAGACCTTTCTTAGGTATGGGATTGGATTCCTAATTCCATGCTGAATGGAATTTAGTGCTATCTGTGATTGCTGTCACCTTCCAGTAGGTTTCACCAGTTTATTTGGGATATTCCTGAGGGGACAGCGAGCTGGGAGATTCCCCAGAGGGGAAGGCTGTGATGTCATTACTGAAGAAAAACATAAAAAAAAAAAGGATTTACTGTGATTCTCACTAATGCTCAGAGCCAAGGGACAGTTTTGGCATGGTGAGAACTTTTTCTGGCTTCCTTTTTCCAATAAACCAGAGGTGGAAGGGCACGAGGCTGCCTGACTTCCTGAACTGGAAGTTGCATCCGGATTAGCATATTTAATTGTCTGGGATTGGCTTAATTTCCATGAATTTCACTAATCCATTTTGGAACCTGGTTATGTACTCAGCTTTGGGTAGTGATGAACTCCAGCAGTAAATGAAATATTGTTGGGAAAGCCCATCCAGGATGTCCTGTACAACACCAACNTTTTAAGTTATTCTGAGGGGGGCTGGAACTGAAAATCAGAAGCAACAGGTAAAAGCTCATCTGAAGCCCAAAGCTGAGGACAGAGCTCCATGGTAGTTGAGACATTTTCACTGCAGAATCTTTTTTTTTTTTTTTTTCAAAACTAATTAAGCTCTGATGACTTCAGCTGTATTTTCAGCCTCTGATTAAGGGCATGATACTAATTAAACTCTTGAATTATTAAAAATGCAAATAGTCAGACCTGTGTGCAGCAGCACTGCTTTTCCATGCTCCAGGACAGCAGGGGGAATATTTGACAGAGTCCCTTGTGGTCCCAAGTTTTTCTTTTCCCTTTTCTTTCTTATTGATGGCTGAACTCCACTGGATGCAGAACTGAAAAATTCAGCTGCTGGGGTTTAAATGTCTCCAGTGCCCTGCAGCTACATAAAGAAGTTTGGTTAAAACACAGCAAGTTTGGGGGGGAGCTCTGGGGTTTTTGACATCCTGGCAGTGGCATTTTGGCTGGATGGGATTGAAATGCCATCCAGCCCTCGGAGATGCTTCCAGCAGAACCCTTGGAGCTGCCTTTAAGCTCCCACTTTGTTGTCACAGATCAAGGTGTGAAGCAGGATGAATGATTTGCTCCTCTGGCTGTGCCCTGAGCTCCTGTCCCCAGCACACCTGGGACACTCATGGCTTTGCAGAGAGGTGTCCCCACCCCAGGAGGTCTCACTGTGGCCTTTTCTTCATCCCAGGTCTCTTTTAAGGTGTAACTGTGGCATTTCCTTCATCTCAGGTGTGTTTTGAGGTCTCACTGTAGCCTTCCCTTCAGCCCAGGTGTGTTTTCAGGTCTCTCTGAGTCCTTCCCTTCAGCCCAGGTGTGTTTTGGTTGTGGCCCTGCTGAACAGGAGGGCTCTTGGACATGTTTTGATCTCTTTGCTGCCACATCTCAGCAGCTCCAAGCCCCTCCTGGGAGGAATGGCCATGCAGGTGCACAAACACACCTTGGGAAGGGATTTTGGGATCAGGGGTGGGGCTCCTCCCCAGGTGCAGAGTCCTGCAGGGGCACAGTGAGCTGGCTCTGAGCTGAGCAATTTCTTGTTTATCATAAAAAATTTGTGCTGTGCCAGAGCCAAGAGCTCCAGTGGTACCTTGAGTGCCACTTGTGCATCTCTGGTCACCCTTTTGGGGCCATGGGACTCGTGTCTGTCCCCTCCTGGAGCCCTTTGCCACCCCGGAGGCTCTGCTGGCCCTGGCAGGAGCAGCTGGGACATTGGAGGGATTTTCTGGAAGCCAGTGCAGCTGTAGAAATCTCCTTGCTCTGCCTGGTTAGCTCCTCACAAAGACATAAAATAAGGTGCAGGGGGCACTGCTCAAATGCAGCAAGTGCACATCATATTTAATAGCCTGTAAATCTCACCAGAGTGAGGTGACAACAGATTATTGGAGTCACTTATCAGACAAAAATGACCCAGTGGCTGCAGCTGAGGTGGTAAAGCCATGGATTTTTTGGTTCTTCTCCTGACTGTCCTTTTAGTGTTAAAACAAAGGAAGAAGTGGTCATTACTTCACCTATGACAAGGGATTTTTTCCCTCCTCCTCCTCTAATGGGCTGCAGGTGTTTCACAGCCAGCCCAGGCTAATCAGGACAGACTTTCTGGCCACAGGCCAAAATTATAAAACTGTCCAGGGAGAGAAGAAAAGAAAAGACAAGGGGTGGGGGGGTGTGGGAAGGGAAAAAAAATAAAAGCAAGCAAGGGAGTCACTCCATGCTGAGATTTTGTACTTTTGTGTCTCCTGAAGTGAATACATCAGGAATCAAAGGTTTGGAGTCATTGAGCCTCTCCAAAGCAGAGGGGGAGCCATGAGCATGCCAGGATGGAGCTGGGTCCTGCCCTGGCTCCGGGGTAACCCGGGAGCAGCTCCAGCAGAGTCCCAGCAGCTCAGCAGGGCTGTGGGATCCTGGCTGGGTGTGGGCACCTTCCTGCCAGGATAAGGGGTGGGACCAGCCCTGTGTGCTGGATCTCCATGGTGAGGGCTCCCCTGGGCCAGAGCTGCCAGGGAATCACCCTGGGCTTGTCCACTGCTCATTAATTAATCCCTTTTTGGCAAAATTGGAGCTGCAGGGACAAGGCAGAGCTCTGCAGCTTCTCACCCTGTTAGGGTTTAGTGCTGCCTTGCCCTTGACCCCACAGCGACTTCAGTGGGAGCTTAAAGGCAGCTCCAAGGGCTGGGTGACATTTCAATCCCAACAGCCCATCCAGCCAAACACCACTGCCAGCACTGCAAAAAAGCAGAGTTCCTCCCCAGACTTGCTGTGTTTTAACCAAACTCCTTTAAGCAGCTGCAGCTCCCTGGGCTGGGTGAGGGTGGCAGCCCCTGTGCCCTCTCAGCTGGGGCTGGCTGGGCTCTTCCCCAGGTGCTGCTTTTGGGGGGGAGCCAAGGAGCAGCCAGGATGGGGGAAAAGCTGAATTTGAGGCTCTGGCTGGCTCCCAGCAGTTGGTTTGCCTTGCCCTGAGGCACTGTGGCTAATGCTGAGAGCTGGAGCCTCCAGAGGAGCCCTGTGTCATTGTGGGGGTGCCTTGGGGACACCCCTCACCTTCAGCTTCCTCAGGCAGTCCCTGAAGGTGACAGAAATGTGCCCAAGCCTCGGGGCACGTCCATGGGAGCAGCCTGGGTTTGGGATCTGAATACCAGAATAATGAACAGGTCTGAGGTGAATGAATTCACAGAATTCCACACCACAGAGCCCTGAGTTCCTTACCCAGATTTGCTCAGATCCAAACGCTTTTGTGTTTGTTTATCTAAGATATGGGTTTGGGTGCTTAGCAGGGAAGAAAAAACAACCAAACAACAAAACTATGAGTGATTGATGTTAATTATTTTCATTTCAGATCTCCTTTTGGCAGCTGGATGAGAAGGGAATGCCATTGCCAAGGAGGGATTACCAAGGTTCAAGTTTTAGTCCAAGGGAACACGAGTTCTGTGTCACCTCTGCACCAGGTCAGTGCCTTCCCCTGGAGCCATTGCCAGGGCTCTGAGGAGCATCCCTGATCACTCAGGCTCTGCAGATGGCTTTAAGGGTGATCAAAACACACAGTGGAAATTCCCTGCTCTCAGGAATTACATAATTGCAAGGCTGAAATGATTCAATAATTGTATTAGATCAATTTTTCTTGTAGGAAGCAAATGGCTGAGGAAAAGTTTCAGAAGGTGCTTTATAATCAGGCAGAGTGAGTCAGTCATGAATTTTCTGCTTTTTTGCATTTTGCAGTTGGTTGGAAAAAAATCTGTGAGTTCTGGCTTGTTAGCAAAGCTGAGAACACTGTGACACTTCTGAAAATACAAATAATAGTGGCATGAACAGTAGCTTATCAAACGTTTTCTGATGGCTTAGAAATCCCTGGATTCTGTTATTCTCCACCCCTTGGAGTATCCTGTGCTACAATTTCTGCCTTTGGATGCCAGCAAAGCTCAGCTGGGGCTGTGGAGATGGGACACAGAACCACAGGATTTGGGGTGGCAGGGACATGACTTCATGTTCCTTTCTCCTTCAGCTTATCTGAGGGGAGGAAACTGGGGCCTTATCATTTTCTGAGGGGAAAAGCTGATTTCAAGTGCACATGTTTGAAGCTGCAGCAGCGAGCCAGGTTGACTAAACCACAAAATCTAACTGAGCCTAATTAGAAACCAGGATGCCTCCCAGCACTTAAAGGTTGCTTTCAAGATTCTGATGAGCTGACAAAACAGATTAGTGAGAGGTGGGGTTGGTATGAGCCGTGTTTGGCATTTTCCTGCTTCGTGGCAGCAACAAGAGGCTCTGCTGGAGATGAGAGCCCCCCGTGCATGAGCCTGAGTGAATTCCCTGCAGCTGAATGCACAAAGTCCACAGTGGATGGGCTGGACTGGACTGGAGATGCTGCTGATCTTAGAGTTAATGGAGAGATTTAGAGATGTTAGGAAAATGATCAGAGAGTGAGGCACTGGCACAGGGTGCCCAGAGCAGCTGTGGCTGCCCCTGGATCCCTGGGAGTGTCCCAGGCCAGGCTGGACAGGGATTGGAGCAGCCTGGGACAGTGGAAGGTGTCCCAGGGGTGGCACTGGATGGGCTTTAAGGTTCCTTCCAGCCTAAACCATCCTGGGATTAATGAAGGACAACCCTGAGAACCCCAGGCTCTCAGAAGTCATTGCAGCCTGCCAGCTCCTAAATCCTGCTGGCTTGTCTGTGAGCAGGGGTGAGGATTTTGAGAGTTCAAGGAGGGCTCTGCAGTCGTTTTTCACACATTTCTCTCCAGGATTTGTTTTGCTTTGAGGCAGTGCTGGATCCCTGAGCTGCCCATCCTGCACATGGCATGGCAGTGCTGGATGGGGCTGTGGTCAGGGTGATGCCTGGACTGGGGACACCCCAGCTGGCCTGCAAGTCCTGGAGGCACAAACACTTCCTGCTGCTCCCTGTGCTTAAATAGGAATCACATTTTCCAAAATATCCAATGGAATATCTTGGAGCATCCAAGAGCTGCTGCTCAGGGGTGCAGAGGAGCAGCCAGAGCCAACCTGCAGGAGTGCAGCTCTGCTGTCATTTCACACAGCTCAGCTGTCATCTCACACAGCTCTGTGTGCCCCTCAGATGAGCCAGCACCACAGGGTGGCACTGATCAGGGTGAGTGAACAGCTCAGTGACAAAGTGCTCGTCCCGTCCTTATCCTGGGCACCCCTGGCACCCACTGCCACCCTCCCAGCTCAGGGCCAGCAGGTGCTTTGGCCATCCAGGCCCTGCCAAGCTTCCTCTGCTGCTCTGAATTCCAGCACCCACCTTTGCTGGTGCTGCTGCTCACAGTGTCCTGTGTGCTCAGAGTCTGCAGTTTCCCTGCAGGGTTTTCCACCCCAGCACGGAGCTGAGCCACCCCTAACAGTCCCCCTGCCTTCCCTGGAGCACATGATGAGAGGCTGAGGCTGAGCAGACAGCTGGTACGCTCTCCCAGGGCAGCCTCTGTGTCTGGGCCTCCGTTGTTTTTGTCCAAATCCCATCTGACTCCTTTCCAAAAGCGGTTCAGTCTGTAAAACCAGACCAGGTGCCTTTGGTCAGGCTCATTCCTGAAATACCAGCTAGGAGCAAAAAAGTAGCTTGGATTGGTCTTTAAGTAGGAAGTTAATTTCAAACTGGTTTTGGTTTTTTTGGTTTTTTTTCCTCACTTAAAGCATTTGAATCTTCCTTTATGCTTTCCAGATAGAAAACTGACCTTGCTCAGACCAGCCCCTGGTTTCAGACCTGATTTATTGCATCCTCTTTTAGGAGAGCTTCAAAATCGCTCCATGCCACCCTGCAGCCTCTGAAACCTCAGCTCTAATACACATTCTCTGCACCTTGACCTCTGGGGTGTTTCAGAGAGAATAAAGCTCCCAGCAGGTCACATGGGAGGCTCTGCTTTCCCACTCCACTCCTTCATTTGCCAAAACAGTGAGGGGAAAAAAAAAAAACAACAAAAAACCAATAGACCTCACCAGCCAAACTTGGTGGAACAGTTTAAAAGCTCTGGTGGCCTCTGAGCTTTGGTTTAGTTCTGCATCCCTGCTCCCTGTGCCAAGCTTTGTCCTCCAGACTGCCCTTCCTCAAACAGTGCCACTGGCCCGGGGCTGCTCCTGATGCTGCCAAGGAGATGAGCCCTGATTTGGGAGAGGAGCTTTGCCAACCTTCTGTGCTGGGGCCTTTGCAAAGTTCCCTGAAGCATCTGCTTTGTTTCTGGTGCTGGGCTGCCCTGAATGGTCCTTTTGTGTGCCCTGCCCGGCGGCTCCAAGCAGCTCTGGAGGAGCCTGAGATAAATGTGACAGCTCCTGCTCTGGAGAATCCCCTGGACACTGTGCTGCCCTGTGCCATGTCCCTGCTGGTGTCACTGCCCGTGTTTGTGTTGCTGTGTCAAGCCCAGCTCTTATCGTGTCACCAGAGAGGGGCTGAGGGAGCAGGGACAGCCCTGCTGAGCTCTGCTCTGGGGATGGGAGCAGCACTTGGAGCTCTTCATTCACCTGATCAGTGCCACCCTGTGCTGCTGGGAGGGGCACACAGAGCTGTGTGAGATGACAGCTGAGCTGTGTGAAATGACAGCAGAGCTGCACTCCTGCAGGTTGGCTCTGGCTGCTCCTCTGCACCCCTGAGCAGCAGCTCTTGGATGCTCCAAGATATTCCATTGGATATTTTGGAAAATGTGATTCCTATTTAAGCACAGGGAGCAGCAGGAAGTGTTTGTGCCTCCATGTGGGGTGTCCCCAGTTCAGGCATCACCCCTGGGACGGTGCTGGGAGCCCAGCTCTGCCCTGGCTGGCTCTGGACAGTGTTTGCTGCTTTTATCTCTGCAGGCTGTCGGGGGAGGCAGGCTCCGGGCATTGCTCGGGATCTAATCTGCACTGCTGGACTCGGGCAGGCTCAGGGGCCAGGGCAGGGAGATAAGGAGGGGGAAAGGTGGGAGTGGAAAATGCCATCTTTGAGGGGACAGCAGGAAACCTGGGCTCGCTCACGTCTTGGGAATTGCTCAGGACGTGGCCAAGTGAGTGTTTCCTGATCCTCTCTTTTGCTTTTTGCTGCTTCTTCTTTCCTCCCTCTTTTCCCTGGAGGAGAATCTGCCTAGCAGGGCATGGCTGAGGGAATCCCAGCTTGGGGGATGACCTTAGCAGCAAATGTCACTAGGAAGTGTCCCAGGTAGGTGGAACCTTGATCCACCTCAGTTGCAAAGATTTTCTTTGTATTATTTCCCTTTAAACCTGGATTTCCACCATCACCTGCTCAGTCCAATCCTTGCCTACACCTGGAGAGGAGGTCTCTGCCTGGAGGATGTTTTTGTTGTTTGCTTTTTGCTGTGGAGAGGTGAATCCAGTTGGAGACTAAATGAGGGGAAGAAAGCAGGAAAAATTTCTAACAGATAAGAGACATGACTGCTTCTGGCTGAGAGGGGTGGGAGGTGTTCTTTGAGAGGGGAGGTGGGGCTGTGGGGCAGGGAAGGGAGGTGATCACTGTGTCCTTTCAAGTGCTTCCCACCCCAGCATCAAAGTCCCCACGTGAATGTCACACACTGCCCTCGATTGTTAAATTTGGGGCTGTGCTCACCCTTTCAGAGATCAGTAACCCCACACTGAGCACAGGCAGAGCTGGGATCACAGGATGCTCGTGGCACGTTCCAGGTACTCAGGGATTGACGCTGTCTGTGCTTTATCTGCCCTGATGAAATCAAAAAATGCCTTTGGAGGCACCTGTGGCAGGTGAGCTGAGCTGCCCCAGGTCACCCTGCAGCCTTTGAAAAAGAAAAGGATTTTGATCCAGAATAGTCCATGTCCTACTTTCCCAGTCCCTTGGGCCAGCTTGTTCCTAGAGCAGGGCTCTGAAAGCAAAGAGAATTGTCTCCTCTCAGGATGATCTGAGGAATCTGGTGTTTCTGCTGTCTCCAATCCTTTCTGTTTGCTCCAGCTGTCACCGGTTTTGTTCCTCCTGTGCCTCTCATTAACATCTTGGTGACAATTAGGTGAGGGATGATGACCAGGTTTATGATTTAGTTTCTGGTTATGATTTAGTTTCTGGGTGCTCAGGCATTGATGGGAGCTGTTAGTGTTTGTGAGAGCCCAGTGCTGCTTCATCAAGGTAAAAAGAAATTTGTGTTCAGACCCCTCTGGCTTCTGTCACTGCTTGAAATCCAGCTCGACCCCAAATGGACCCAAATTTTACATGCAATTCACATTTCCCCTCCATTCAGCCCGAGCCCAGGAGTGACACAGCCTCATTCAGAGCCATGAAAACAAATGCAAATCCCTGGGCTGTGGTTTGTTCTGCTGGATTAGCCCATTTTCCCCCCAGATTGATGCAGGGGCATTTGCAGGTGTTTTCTCTGTGGCAGTCCTGGCATGCAGGGGTTTGGAAGAGTGGCCACTGTGGGCTCTGGGAAGGGCATTGCCAATAAAAGGGTTTTTTCAGGATAAAGGGCTGGATGCAGAACCCTGACCCTCTGCACCACCTATCCTTCCATCCCTGGAACCCTTCATCATTCCTGCAGCTCAAGGATTATCACTATGAAATAAAGCAGCCCTGGTAGGATGGGCTTTTTAATTTTATTTCCTTTTATTTGCTCAGGGGTGTAAAAATGGTATCTTTTAACCTGTCAGCTTGCATTTACAACACAGCTGAGCTTTGAAAGAGGCTGTCCAAAATGAAACCCAAGAGTAATAGGAGTGTGTTAGGAGAGCCAGTAGGCATTGAATAGTCTCTGTGGTGGCAGAAAAGCCTTAGGCTTCAACTGATTGCTAATTATGTGGCTTTATTCCTTTTTAAGAAAATACCATGTAAGGTTTGTGAAGGAGGTAAAGTGTGTTAATCTGTGCAGAGTTACTAGTTTTGGGGTTGGTGGTTTTTTCTTTATTTTTCCCCCTTTTATTTTTTTTTAGAAATTCCCATGCCCCAATTTGGTTTTACAGCCTGGTTTGAAAGAGAAACCACATTCTCAAGTCCTGCCACCCATCTCTTAGAGCCCCTGTGTAAAGGGCACAAGTTATTCCACCTTAAAAAGAAAAAGAAAAAAAAAAAAGCAAAACCCACGCTGTGCAGAGAGGGAGAGAGTTACAGCAAGTGGGCCCCCCGCTTTTCTCCGAGGGGGAATGTAAGCAGATCCTGCCTGAAACTGCTTCACTCAGCAGTTTTCAGCTTGTTTTAATTGGCCTGGCCTGAAAGAATTCTGAATGCTGTACCTGTGCCAATGAAAATGCAAATGTTTCCCTGAGCCCAGCTCGAGGGGCCTGTCCCCATAGAGAGGGGCACGGACACAGGGATGGGGAACGGGCAGGTCCTGCCCCAACCCAGCTCTGGGGGACAAAGGGCTCTGGAAAAATCCAGTGGGAGCAGGGAGAAATGCTGGGATACCTCTGGAAATCCAGGGGCTTTGGAAAATCGGGTGTGAGCAGGAAACATGCAGGGTTAGCTGCTGGAAATGTAAAGGCTTTGGAAAATCGAGCGTGAGCAGAGAAATGCTGGGTTACCACTGGAAGTGGAAGGGCTTTGGAAAATCAAATGTGAGTAGGGAAAAGTGCAGGATTACCTGCTGGAAGTGGAAGGGCTTTGGAAAATCAAATGTGAGCAGGGAAAAATGGTGGGTTACCTATGGAAAATCGAGTGTGAGCAGGGAGAAATGCTGGATTACCACTGAAAGTCCAGGGGCTTTGGAAAGTCAAATGTGAGCTGGGGGAAATGCTGGGTTACCTGCTAGGAGTGCAGGGGCTTTGGAAAATCAGATGTGAGCAGGGAAAAGTGCAGGATTAACTGCTGGAAGTGCAGGGGCTTTGGAAAATCAAGTGTGAGCAGGAAGAAATACTGGGTTACCACTGGAAGTGGAAGGGCTTTGGAAAATCAAATGTGAGCTGGGAAAAATGCTGGGTTACCACTGAAAGTCCAGGGGCTTTGGAAAATTGAGTGTGAGCAGGGAAAAAAGCTGGGTTACTTGTGGGAAATCAAGTGTGAGCAGGGAGAAATGCAGAATTACCACTGGAAGTGCAGCAAATTCAGGAGCTTTGTGCTGCCTGGCACTGGGCTGGGGGCTCCTTTCCTTCCCCCTGCCCATCTTTTGGTTGATCTGTGTGGTTTCCTGTCAGGAACGTGCCCTGGAGCATCCCTGCAGCCCTGGGGGTGGTGCTGGGGGGTGTCCTTGGAAAACTGAGCTCTTCAACTGATCCCAGACCCCCAGAACCTGCAGGGACGAGCAGGGTGGGCTCAGTTCTCAGTTCAGATAGGAACTGCTCCTGGTTTGGGGCTGTTTGTGGGGCACAGGTCAGGATTGCAGCCCCATTTCCCGTTTTTATTCTGTTCATTCCCTGGAGATGCTGGTCCCACACAGGATTGTCCTTCACTGAACCCCACAATGGTTTGGCAGGAACACCTTCCACCATCCCAGGCTGCTCCAACCTGGCCTTGGACACTTCCAAGTGCACCTAATTCCATCCCAAAACTTATTTTTTTATACTGTTCATCTCCAAAAAGAAACTGCATGAACACCCAAAAAACCCCAAACCAAACCAAAGCAGCAACAATTCATTTGAAATTTCTGAGTTCTGCACATTTGCTGTGGTTTTCCACAGCCCATGTGGGGCTGGGCTCCAATATTCCTCACAGATGGAAGTTTTCCTTGTGCTGAGCATCCCTCAGGGTGACCATTCTTAGTGCAGATAACTCCACAATACAAAAATTACAAATTAAAAGCACGTTTTTAGGCATCCACAAATCATCCCTTCTCCTAAAGGGCAGATCCTAAAGTTCTGGAATGAGAGAATAAGAAAAACTATCTGGCTCAGCTTCTTTTTCTGCCTCATGTCAAATAAATTCACAGCCCAGCAGTGAATTGGGAAAATAATTAATTTTCAATAACTGGTTGATCAATTCTTTTCTGTCTTTGCAATTCCCTATCCAGTAATGAATATGCATCTTCTGCATTTTCCAGAGAAATATCCAGCATCTTAGGGTATTTAAAATTAGATCTGTATACATTTACAGAGTAATGATTATTCTGAATTTCATCTGAGGCAATTAAAAAAGCATCATGATGACATTTAAGGTGATATTTTTCTCCCCTATGTTAAATAATTATAAATAATAATAATGATTAAACAAATTATTCTGTTCCTCCCAGTCTGGATCAACCTTTAGGTTAATAATCTAAATCATTAAAATTCATCTGTCTCTCCAAGGATTGAGTAGTTAAAAAAAATTGGAGGAACCTTTCTGCAGAAGGGTGATTGATAATTACCAAAGCAAAGATGTTTTGTGGGTGAAAAATGGGGCAGCTCAGCAGATTGATTGGTTTTGATGCTGGTCAGGTTGAGGTGATGTTTTCAAGTAAATTTTTTTTTTAATCAGTTTTATCAGCTGGCATTCTCTTTGGGAGATGATGCAGTGATCAAGTCCAAGCTTCCCCCCAGACAGAGCCATGGGGTGACCTCAGGTCACTGAGGGCCATTTTTGGAGATTATTTGTTAATTAGAATAGGAGTTAGGCCCTTATACCTGTAATTTTTAAATTATTTTTCCTCAAACTGCCTCTGTGGCTGAGATTTTTCTTGTCTAATTTAAATCATTTAAAATCCAGAGTTGAGACTGGTAGTGTCCATCATTTCCTCTACTTTAGGGCTGGTTGATTTACCCCCAGAGCTGCCTAAGTCTCTTTATTTAGGATGTAAAGTATCAAAACAAAGAGTTGAGAATGGAAAGTCAACTTTTAGGGGCAAACTTTTGGGAAAGCCAGCTTTTAGGAGATTACAAATGACTTGAGAATGGAAATCCAAATTTTAGGACTCAATTTTGAGGAAACCCAACTTTTGAGAAACCCAGCTTTTAGGACTCAACTTTTGGGAAACCCAACTTTAAGGAAACCAAACTTTTAGGAGATTACAGCTGACTTGAGAAGGGAAACCCAACTTTTGGGAAACGCAACTTTTGGAGAACCAAACTTTTAGGAAACCAAACTTTTAGGAAATCCAACATTGAGGAAACCCAACTTTTGGGCAACCCAACTTTTGGGCAACCCAACTTTTGGGCAACCCAACTTTTAGGCAACCCAACTTTGAGGAAACCCAACTTTTGGGCAACCCAACTTTTAGGCAACCCAACTTTTAGGAAATCCAACTTTGAGGAAATCCAACTTTGAGGAAACCCAACTTTTAGGACCCAACTTTTGGGCGACCCAACTTTTAGGAGATTACAGCTGAAAGGTGAATGACTTTCAAGCTCTCAGGCTCTTTTTCTGTAGACATTGCAGCAATAATGTAGGAAAAAAAAACCCAAAATGCTGTTGAGCAGAGCAATGCAGGATCAGTCCCTGAAAGGTGTTTGGGGTTTTTGACATTTCCCTGGATGATCAGAGACTCCCCTGGCCAGGATGGATTTCCAATCAGGTTTTTTCTGTGGGTTTTATTGGATTGTGCCTTGCTCCACCTCTCTGCAGAGTTTCTCAGGAATTATCTGGGTTCATCCATCTTCCCCCTCCCTCTGGGCTATTAAATCCTTTCCCACCCTGCTACAACCAAGCCTTTATGTTGTTTTTATAAATTGCTTTTTTGTTGTTGGATGTGGCTGAGGTTTGCAGGAAAACTGTCTCCCTTCAAGGGAGCTGGAACCAAATGGATTCACTAAATACAGAATTGGAATGAGGGTATGGAAACACCCCCTTCAGAGGAATTGGGATCAAAAGGATTCCCTATAGAAAGAATTTAGATTAAAGATGTAAAATGAGGATATATTCCTTTCAAAGGAATTGGGACTGAATGGGTTTCCTATATACAGAATATAGACTAAAGATATAAAATAAGATATAAAATATAAACATCCCTCTCCAAGGAATTGGGGCCAAATGGATTCCTTAGATGCAGAATATGGAATAAAGGTGTAGAATAAGGATATAGAAATACCCTTTTCAAAGGAATTTGGACCAAATGGATTCCCTTTACATGAAATATAGACTAAAGGTACAAAATAAGGATATATAAACACCTCCCTTAAAGGAATTGGGGCCAAATAGTTTCCTATATAAAGAATATGGAATAAGAATATAAAATAAGGATATATGAACCCCCCCTCCAGAGAAATTGGGATCAAATAGATTCCCTAAATAAAGAGTATGGAATAAGGATATAGAATAAAGATTTATGAACACCCTATTGAGAGGAGTTGGGATGTGCAGCATTGGAATAACAAAATAAAATAAGGGTATATAAACACCCCATTCAAAGGAATTGGGACCAAATAGATTCCCTAAATATAGGGAATATAGAATAAAGATATAAAATATAGAATAGGGATACAGAGTAAGGATATAGAAACGCCCCTTTTAGAGGAATTGGGACCAAATGGATTCCCTAAATACAGGGAATATAGAATAAAGATATAAAATATAGAATAGAGATCTAGAATAAGGATATAGAAATGCTCCTTTCAGAGGAATTGGGACCAAATAGATTCCCTAAACACAGAATATGCAATAATATATATTTCCTAAATACAGAATATGGAATAAGGATACATAAATCCCACCTTCAAAGGAACTGGGACCAAACAGATTCCCTTTATGTGAACACAGCCTCAGGATATACAGAACACAGACAAAATCTGGGGGACTCTGAAGTTCCATCTGCTTTCACTGCACACAGACCTGGCTGCTGGTAACTCCCCTGTCTCCCTCTCTTTTCCCAATTTTCCCTCTTTAAACCCATTTTTATGTTCCCATCTCCCTCCCCTGGGTGTCCCTTGCACCTCAGTGCCGTTATCCCAAGTCCTGCTGGAAATCCAGGGATCCTCCTGCAGCCCCTGCTGCTGCAGACAGCCAGCCAGCCAGCCAGGCTGCCATTCCCTGGAGAACAGCCCTGCTCAGGAAATGTAGCTATTTCCGCTCTGCCTGCAGTCAGGAAATGAGGAGGAGGCAGCACTGGAGATATTTTTTGAATTTGACAGGATTTTTTTTTTTTTCCTCCCTTCACAGCAAGGAATGCTCAGCCTGGCTGGGCCTGCAGTGGAGGGGGGGGGGTGCTGGAAGCCACAGAGGTGGTGTCAGATTTTGGGGTCATGTTGGATTTTGGGGTTGTGTCACAGCCAGGTTAAGGTCTGGGATGTGAAAGCAGAAAAATGGGATCAAATGACCCAAAGATTCAAAGCCAAAATAGTCAACATGACCTCATAAAGTGTCTCTGCTTCCCCTTGCTGACGTCCTCATTTGCTTGTTTGACTTTAAACCCATTTTTTTTTTATTTCAATGTTTGTTTTGACACGGAATTTAATGATTTCAATTAAAATTTAATAATTTAAATTCAGTTCAGAATCCAGAGCAGCACCTTTTGGGTGCTGCACGTGTGGAAATTCCCATCTGATCCCACTGCACTGAAAAGGGATTCAGCTCCCACATTTTAATATTGGCCCACTTTTACATTCATTTAAAATAGACTTTCTTCAAATTAATCTCATGAGATTGTAAAGCAGTCAAGGGTGCCTTAGTTTTAATGGAAGATGTGTGGCTAATCCCCTAGATTGTTTTAAAAATCTTCTTCTTATTAGTGGGAATATCCTGGAAATTCCTACTGCAAGTAGTGCTTGAAACCCTGCAAGTGTTTCCAGTGGAGAAAGAAAAATAGGAATGGTGCTCATTTAGTGCTGTTTGAGAAATTTGTTGGGTTTAGAGTTAAAAAGAAGATAATTCTTGCAAAATATTTCATATTTAGCTATTTTCAGAAACAGGCCCAGACTTTGTCTGAAGGAAGGTTTTCCTCTTTTCTTCTTAAAAAATACATTTGATCAGTATTTGCTATTTCATCAAAATATTGATTATTTTTAAAAGGCAATATGTATTCTCTAGGGATGGATTAAAAGGGTTCTGCATCAACATTAGATTTTTCTTTAATATGTGAAAAAATAAGAGTAAAGCTATACTCAAAACTATGCAGAAGTAAAACATAATTTCTAATGAGAGCTTTGTTTGGAAGTTTTTGAATGGAGTTTTAAAAAGGTTTTTCCTGGTGTTATTCCCCACAAAAATGTTGTTGCACCATTATCCTGATTTTTCCCAGGGTGTTTCTGCCACGGTTCCCTGGAATTTTGTGGGATTATGGCTGAAATATGAGCTCCATTTGTTGATGTTTTGGAACCAGAGTCCCAAACCAGAGGCCAAAATCCTGCCATCACCTCGGGAAGGGCCTCTGCCCTAAGTGTGGCTATTCCAAGAGTTCCTACAGCAAACCTTTCCCAAGGAAGGGATGCATGGAGCAGCTGGCTGTGCCCCCCAAAGCAGCCAGATCTCCTGTCTGTACCCCTGGAGCCCCACCTGGGCTGTTTAGGGGTTAGAAATATCTAAAAAAAATATCCCAAACTGGGATCCCAGCTGGGGAGATGCAGATCCTTGGTGTTTTTCCTGCAATCCCAAAATCTGCTTTGCTGTGCCACACCGTGTTTGGCTTCCCACAGGTGGAATCATGGAGAGGTTTGGGCTGGAGAAGACCTTCAGGATCCTCATTTTGTGTTTAGGTTGGCAAAGGAAGTTGAGTGTGCTGGTGGTGCAGCTCACAGAGCAGCAGAGCTGTGGACTGCAGGTCTGGAGAGACAAAAAGGAGGGAGGAAAGGCAAAATTATTTTCTTGTGGTCATCCAGAAGGAAAACAGGCAAAGATAAATCTGACCTGCAGAGCTGAGCTCGTTCCCTCAGCACCCAGTGCCTCCCAAGCCTTGTCCCAGATCCCTGGAATTCCCACTGAGCTCGGCTGTGGCCAAGGAAACCCAAATATTGTTCCTCAGGTCCCCACGTGCCTCCCATCCCAGCCCTGCTAGCAGCACCCATCGCCCAAATGGGTGTCTGGAGGCTCAGTGAGGATCGGGGATTTTGGAGGAGCGTCCAGCGTGCTTGGTTTGGGTTTTTCTGCAGCAGAGCACAAATAACATTTGCTCACGAGGCAGAGCAGGGACACGGTGCCAGAAATAGAGGCTCAGACAATCCTGCAGGATGTTGTGTGCTGTTATCATATGATTCATCCACTATGAGGCTGAACAATCACTAACCTCAAGACACTCTCACTTTCACGCCCTCTGACACACATTCCACTGAGGACAAATATCCTCTGCATGAGTAAAACCTCAGCACTGGGGATTTTTAACTCGTAAAGGTCACTTTGTGAGCGCTCAGAGGTTGAGTTGGAACTTTGCTGCCCAGTCCTTGAGCGTGGGGAGGGTTTCTGTGACGTGCTGGCTTAGAAAATCCTTCTTGGATGCTGATCACAGTGATGGCTGAGGAGAGGGACTCCAAACAGCCCATGGTGGAAACCACTGAAATCAATTACAAAGAGAATAAATTTGGCCCAGATGTTGTGATACAACTGAGCTGAAGGCAGGAGGGAGTTGGGCTGAGGAAGAGATCCAGGAAAGCAGGAAAAGACATGGCTGGAGGCATTCAGGGGCTTGCAGGAGGGTTCTTCTGATGAAAAAACTCCTGCTTGGTGGCAGCAATAACACCTGGTACCAGGTGAGCAGCTGGATTTGGAGATTTTAATTTCAAACTTGGACATCCTGAATGTCCCCCACCATGGAGAACAGCTGGATAATGGATGAACTTCGATGCAATTCCTTCTGTGGGAAGCGTTTTGTTATTTTACCATGGTTGAGGGCCACCACTGGCTGTGCACTTGGCGGTTCCATTAATTTAATTGGATTTAATTTACTGCCGAGCCCCCCTTGCCGAGCTTGGCTCTTGCTTTGGTGGCCCCTCCAGGCCTGGGCTCTTTTCCCTCGCAGCACTAGATGGCAGTGTAATGGCAAAAACCTGCCCTGCCGGGCAGGAAAAGGCGAATTTCACCCCAAAACCACCCGGGAGGAAATCTAAAATTTGAACGCAAAACAACCAGACCTTAAAAATGCCTCTCCAAGCTCCTTAAATTCCCATAAAGGGCTCTGGGAAGAGCCAGGACAAGGTCTTTGCTGCTCACCCAGTGGCACAGGAGTGATGCCAATTGATGCCACCCACAGATTTGGCCCACAGCAGAATCACAGCCAAACTTGTACAGAATATACAAAATCAGGAGATTTGGGTGAGGTCTAAAATGCAGAAGCACCAAAACAAACAAACATGATATTTTTCTTCAAAGTGAAGCTCATAATTCTTTACCAGGGTCATGTTTGGAGTTGCTTTGCAGCCCTAGAGGTTGTGGCACAATAAATTAAGCTGTGGATCATCTCATTTCAGATCCCTGCAGGATTCAATCCCAATTTTGTGGCCCCAAAAGGGGATTTATGTGGTGCACAGGTTTGATTTTCTGCAGGGAAAATTCCATGTCACGGAAGCACATGGGGTACGTGCATTTACGTCTGTTTTCTTAGGTCTGGATTAGCGCCCTCATTTATGACCAAGCCTTTAAAAAAGGAGGAAAATGTCACAGTATAGACAAATAAACAGGGTAAAAATAAATGGCAGAAGGAGCACGGTGAACATGGCCCTTTCTGGACGTCACCAAGACAGCTGCTGGCCCAGAGCGAGATCTGAAGGTCTTTGTTAGGAAACGTTATTGCTGAGATTTTCACTGTTTGGATTTCCTGTTTTCCTCACTTCTGGACCCTTTAACTTTTGTAATCTAAGCAGGGTCAGGTCTGGTCATCCAGGGGAACAGGCTGGCAGTGAACAACAAGTGCTGCTGTAGGTGAGCACTGGGGAGGTGCTGGAGCCAGCCAGGATCCTCAGCATGGGCTGCTCTGACCTTCTGGGCACTGCTGGCCACAAGACTTCCCTGTCTGCATGAAAAATACCCAGCCTTGGTTTTGAAATGCTGGGTGATGGAAATCCACCCCCTGTCCTTCAGGAACCCTGCAGGGGGGATTGCCTTTGGCTGATAAAAATGAGTGTCTTGGTTTTGGTCAAAACCTGCTTAGGTTTCATTTCCTTGTGGTTCTACCTGTCTGTGTTTCTCATGGAATTATTTTGCACAAGTCTTTGATGCCCTTGGATAATGATTTTGATGCCCTTAGATAACGATATGCTCCAAAAGATGTTCCAAGAGCCATCATCTCCCAGATAAGATGTGGAAATCTGATGGGAACCAACTGATCCCTCTCAAAAACTGTAATATTTTTAGGATGTGTCAAAAACAAACTCCCCAGGCAGTCTCAGTGTCATAAATGCTTTTAGCAGTCCTGGGCTGGAGTGGGGATCTCTGTGTCTCCATTGGCTGGACATTGGGACGATCCTTCTTGCAATAATTAAAGCTAGAAGGGGTGAAATGAAAGCAGTGTAAAGGTGCAGGACTGAAAATAAAGATTTAGAAGTCCCACCCCTTGTTAGCAAGGGATTTTAACCCCATTGTGGTAGGGGCTGTTATGCTGCTGTGTAAGATTCTCTGTGGTGTTTTCAGTTTCTCTGAGTGGAGGGATTAAAGCTGTACAACATGGCCAGGTACCAGGTGGGCCTGGGATAAATCTGTCAGCTTTGTGTGGAGTCTGGAGGAACAACTGCCAAGGTGTGCTGGGCTCATTTTCCCTTCTGGACATGCTTTTGGGATAAGATAAACTTGGTCCTGTGTCACCATCCCTGGGGGATGGCCAGGAGTTCTGCTGAGTACCATCAGCATCCTTCTTTTCCTTTCCACCTCTCAGTTTCCTACCTCAAACACTGATTTTGGCTGGTTGGATCTGCTCTGGAAGGTGATGTTCACGTGGCTAAAAAACTTCTTTCCCTGTTTATGGTGTCCATTGTCTCACAGCACCCACTGGCTTTTCCCAGAGCCATGGTGGCACAGCTCACCCATGAGTTCTTTGGGACAGTGAAATCCTCCCAACATTTTGGTTTTCACCTTCAAATCCATAGATGTAATTGATGCCATGCTGGCTTTTAGGGCTTCTCATTTACAGGGGGCTTCTCCTTCTCTGTCTTGAAGGAAGGCAGAGAAATCCCCTGGGGTTATATCAGTGCTGTCCATGTAAGAGATTTGGGTCTGTGGGTTGCTGGATGGGCAATGTGTGGTTCCAGTGAGGAATCTGAAGGTGCCAGGGTGCACTGAATTATGGAATTATGTATGAGTTCTTTGTGACAGTGAAATCTTTCTGCCTACAACTGAAATTGAGCTTATCTGGGAAGGTTCACTGGGTTGGATTTGTCCNCATGAAAAATACCCAGCCTTGGTTTTGAAATGCTGGGTGATGGAAATCCACCCCCTGTCCTTCAGGAACCCTGCAGGGGGGATTGCCTTTGGCTGATAAAAATGAGTGTCTTGGTTTTGGTCAAAACCTGCTTAGGTTTCATTTCCTTGTGGTTCTACCTGTCTGTGTTTCTCATGGAATTATTTTGCACAAGTCTTTGATGCCCTTGGATAATGATTTTGATGCCCTTAGATAACGATATGCTCCAAAAGATGTTCCAAGAGCCATCATCTCCCAGATAAGATGTGGAAATCTGATGGGAACCAACTGATCCCTCTCAAAAACTGTAATATTTTTAGGATGTGTCAAAAACAAACTCCCCAGGCAGTCTCAGTGTCATAAATGCTTTTAGCAGTCCTGGGCTGGAGTGGGGATCTCTGTGTCTCCATTGGCTGGACATTGGGACGATCCTTCTTGCAATAATTAAAGCTAGAAGGGGTGAAATGAAAGCAGTGTAAAGGTGCAGGACTGAAAATAAAGATTTAGAAGTCCCACCCCTTGTTAGCAAGGGATTTTAACCCCATTGTGGTAGGGGCTGTTATGCTGCTGTGTAAGATTCTCTGTGGTGTTTTCAGTTTCTCTGAGTGGAGGGATTAAAGCTGTACAACATGGCCAGGTACCAGGTGGGCCTGGGATAAATCTGTCAGCTTTGTGTGGAGTCTGGAGGAACAACTGCCAAGGTGTGCTGGGCTCATTTTCCCTTCTGGACATGCTTTTGGGATAAGATAAACTTGGTCCTGTGTCACCATCCCTGGGGGATGGCCAGGAGTTCTGCTGAGTACCATCAGCATCCTTCTTTTCCTTTCCACCTCTCAGTTTCCTACCTCAAACACTGATTTTGGCTGGTTGGATCTGCTCTGGAAGGTGATGTTCACGTGGCTAAAAAACTTCTTTCCCTGTTTATGGTGTCCATTGTCTCACAGCACCCACTGGCTTTTCCCAGAGCCATGGTGGCACAGCTCACCCATGAGTTCTTTGGGACAGTGAAATCCTCCCAACATTTTGGTTTTCACCTTCAAATCCATAGATGTAATTGATGCCATGCTGGCTTTTAGGGCTTCTCATTTACAGGGGGCTTCTCCTTCTCTGTCTTGAAGGAAGGCAGAGAAATCCCCTGGGGTTATATCAGTGCTGTCCATGTAAGAGAATTGGGAGTGTGGGGTGCAGNATGTAAGAGATTTGGGTCTGTGGGTTGCTGGATGGGCAATGTGTGGTTCCAGTGAGGAATCTGAAGGTGCCAGGGTGCACTGAATTATGGAATTATGTATGAGTTCTTTGTGACAGTGAAATCTTTCTGCCTACAACTGAAATTGAGCTTATCTGGGAAGGTTCACTGGGTTGGATTTGTCCCAGGAACTCTACCATCATTTTGATTTTCACCTTCAAATCCATAAGTATTATTGATGAATATTGATTTATTGATGCCATGCTGGCTTTTAGAGCTTCTCATTTATGGGGCTGTTTAAAAGGAAGGCAGAGAAATCCCCTGGGGTTATGTCAGTGCTATCCATGTAAGAGATTTGGGTCTGTGGGTTGCTGGATGGGCAATGTGTGGTTCCAGTGAGGAATCTGAAGGTGCCAGGACACACTGAATTATGAATTATTGAATTATGTGTAAGTTCTTTGTGACAGTGAAATCTTTCAGATTACAACTGAAATTTAGCTTGACTGGGAAAACTCCCAGGATCTCCACCCAACATTTTGGTTTTCACCTTCAAATCCCTCAGTGTAATTGATGAATATTGATTTATTGATGCCATGCTGACTTTTAGAGCTTCTCATTTATGGGGCTGTTTAAAAGGAAGGCAGAGAAACCTGCTGGGGTTATATCACTGCTGTCCATGATTCAGAATTATCAATTATTGAGTTATGTGAGACCAGGGTGCTGCTGTGATTTTGGGACAGCGTTCCCAGCCCTCCTTGTCCCAGCAGGTGGACGGGGCAGCATCCCCAGCTGTCCCCTCGCTGCTCCAGCAGGACGTGGTGATTTCCAAGGCCAAGGGCAGCAGGAAATTCCGACCTCCGCCCCCCCGGAGCCCGGAGGAAGCCGGAGCAGCTCCGTGAGTCAGAGCCGCTCCCCAGCCCCGCTCGCCATCCCCGAGCGCAGCTGGGATCCGCTGCAGTCACTGCAGGGGGAAATGGGTGCTGGAAACAAGCAAACAAAAAAAGCAAAAGAGAAACTTCTTCCAAAAAAACCCAAGAATACAAAAATAAAATAAAAAAAAAAAAAAAAAAAAAAAACCAAAACAAAACATCACAAAAATAAAAGAAAAAAAAAAAAAAAAAAAAGAAAAA
>VXBI01012263.1:0-11751 GCA_013397375.1 Toxostoma redivivum | reverse complement strand
AGGGGGAAAAAAGAAGAAAAAAGAAAAAAAAATTTAAAAAATCTTGACTTCATTCTTGAAATTCATAGATGCGGGATTTAGTGGGGGGAAAAAAAAATCCTGCAACACCCAAAGCTGCGTCTTCTTTTTCTGTAGGGATCTAAAAACCATTTTTTTTTTGCCATGCTTGTAACTCTTTGTGGCTGCACGAGTTGGGGCAGAAAATGCAGCTAAAGGCAGGTCCTGGTGACTTTTTGTGCATTTGATCAGAACATGCTGAATTGTTGGATTTCACATCGTTTTGGGGGCCAAAAGAAAACAGAAGGGAAGAGAGTCTTGAATAAGTTTTGATTTGGATGGATTGCAGGGGCACTGTGGGCTCTGTGCTGTGCCTCAGCAGATTCATTGATTAGGAATATTTTGATTTTTTTGGAGTATTGAAGCTGGATTTGTGGAATATTGAGATTTCCTGCTCTGTGCCAGGTGCTTTCATGCCATCTGATTTTTAGACTTGGATGACTCCTGGGAGGATATTGGAGGCTGGGTGGGATATGTTGAATTAAAGGCAAAAATAGGTAGAAGGAGGGAGCTTTTCTACCTTGCCTTATTCTGAGTTCTTTGGGAATAAAATGGCTTTTTTTGGAGGAGCAACGTGCCCATCCATCCCAGTGCCTCCTGCAGCAGCAGGGAAGGGATCTGTGCCTGGGCAGGAAGGAATGCAGCTCCTTTGATCCCATAAACACCCACAGGTGCTTGCAAAACGTTTGTGGTGGAGCTGAGCTGAATGTTTAATAATTGGAGTTTAGGAAGGGAGTGTGGAATCATTTCCCTCTCTGCTTCTTGTCTGGATTCGGGGTAAAAGCAGCTGGGATGGGTTGAATTGGAGCAGAATTTGACAAAGCATTAATTGGTGCATCCATCGAGGCTTGTGCTGTGTTTGTGGAGCTGACCTCTCCCTGAAAGGGGAAGTTTTGCTCAAAAAAATCAATTGGAGAGAACACAATTCCATCTGATGATCTTCCATCTTTGGTCAGCAGCTGGGAGCTTCTGATGGAAGGTGGGGAAACAAATTTTCCTCATCGTTTCAGCACTAAAATAATTCCCAGAACAGTGTTTGGCTCAAGGCAGGATCTCACTGGAGCCTTTTCCACTTAAACTGGGGGAAAAGGGAAGTTTGGGCAAAAAGGGCAAAAAGAGCTGAAGGCAAAGGTGGGTTGGATGGGAGGGAGGCTGGGCATCACTTCTTCATCTCCTGCACAATAAATTAACAATCTTCTTTCTTCTTTTGCTCCACAGAACCGAGGCTGGGGGAAACCAAGAACTGAGCAGATCCTTTTTTATTCCCACTCATTTTCAGGGTGAGTGAATCCTCTTGTCTCCACTCCTGCTGTCGTGTCCTGTGCAGCTCCAAAGTGTGGCTTAAGGTTCAGAGGAAAATCTCTCTTTTCCTAATCTTTGCACTGATAACACAGAGCTTAATTTAGCAGCAGTCAGGCAGAACATTTGGATTTTGTCATCCATTTCCAAAACTATTGTTGGCTTCTTATTCCTTTGTTTCCACACACCACCACCCCCAACTAGTTTCAGATTTACATTTTCTTGGAGGTGCCAAAAGATAAGTTAATGCCAACTTGATGATTAATTAGCTAATACTTTCCTCTGCCCTGAGATGGAAAGCCTTTATCTGAGTCACCTATTAATTATTATTTTATTTATTGCTGCATGGGTGCATTTGAAAGGATTTGAGTTCTGCCCTCCTGAGAAATTTGGGCAGGAATTTATAGGAGCAGGATGAAAGAAAGCCAAAGGAACCTTCAACTTGTTATCAGAAAATATGTCTTAATGTTGAGATCAGGGCACTTTTTAATCTATATTTTGCAAGCCCCAAGCAATATCAGAGTCTCATTGTCAAAATCACTGGAAATACGGAATTCTGAGGCTTTCCAGCATCCTCAGAGATGCAAAAATCAATAAAAAAAATCTTGATTTTCCAGAGGCTGTGGGAATAGCTCAGCCATTCCTATGCTCAGCCTACTTGCCTGAGCTTGGAAAAGTTGTGGGGAAAACACACCTGGGGCACTTCCAGTGTGGAAGCTTCCAGGAGCTTGGTACTGTGCACATCCCTTTTTTTTGGGAGCTGGGAGGAGGCTGCAGACATCTCCTCCCAAGTCAAGAGTCTTCCAAGTGGGATATTTGGAATTAGAGTTCACACCGAGGGAATCATTATTCAAAGTGCCATAAATGCATTAACACAGGAGCAGGGATGTGAATAAGTTTAATTTAATAATGATAAAAAGGGGGAAACTCGGGTTGGATAATGATGATGAATTTATTGGTGGGTGAGTTTGGTTACCTCATTCTCCTGAAATCATGATGAGGAATGAGGTAAGTGCACACTTCATGGCCCTGCCTGTGGGCAGGAATTATTGCTGTGCATGGGGGAGCTGCTGCACATCCCAGGCAGGATTCCCAGCAGGAAAAGCTGGAGAGTTCCAGGAGCTCTGTGCACACAG
This sequence comes from Toxostoma redivivum, assembly GCA_013397375.1. Lineage (NCBI taxonomy): Eukaryota > Metazoa > Chordata > Aves > Passeriformes > Mimidae > Toxostoma > Toxostoma redivivum. The sequence goes on along the minus strand of VXBI01012263.1, from coordinate 9,259 downwards.
GTGAACCACCCAGGCTTCACCTTTGGGGGTTTGAAACTGGGAGGGAAGAATTTCCTCCTGCTACCCAATCTAAATATCTAAATATCCAATATCTATCTGAAATCCAATCTAAACCCACTGCCAGTTTGAAGCCATTCCCCCTTGAACCATCGCTGCCTGTTCTGCTTTAGGAAGGCTCAGAGCAAAGATTTTCTATTTTGTGTGAGCTTTGAGATCCAGCTCTGTCCCTCCTTCCCTCCTGGATGTCCTAAAAGAGGTGACACAGGCCTGATGTCCCCAAGTGCAAGTGGAATATTCAAAATGAGCACAGTGAATGACACCTGTGGGTGGGGATACCACGGCCTGGGAGCTGTGTGTGCTCCTGGAATCACCATCCCAGCTCTGTCCTGCTGAAATCCAGGTCCAAATGCCTTTTTTGTTTTTTTTTATTTCCCTTGGTTAAGCCCTGAGCATGGATGTGTTGGCACCTGTTAATCTGCTGAACTCAGAGCCTAAATTAGAAGTGCACGAAATTTCAGAAGGCTTAAAACTTTCCTTGCCTTCAGTGGGGTTAATCTGTTCCTGGGGCTGTTTTAAGGAGGAGGGAAGAAGAAGGATCAGTGGGAGAACTGGGGAGTGAAGAGATAAAAATCTGCCTCAAAGTGACTCTTTCCCCCTCACACCATTTTTTCCCCTTCAGGCTTAACTTAAAATCTTTGCCTTGAGCCTTCCCAAAGCAAAACAAGACAGTGATAGGGCAAGGGGGAATGGCTTCAAACTGACAGGGGGTTTAGATTGGATATTAGGAAGAAATTCTTCCTGTGAGGGTGGTGAATGGATGGAATAGAATTCCCAGAGCAGCTGTGGCTGCCCCTGGGTCCCTGGAAGTGTCCAAGGCCAGGCTGGATGCACTCTGGGATAGTGGAAGGTGTCCCTGGCATGGCATGGAATTGGAGGAGCTTTAATCTCCCTCCCAAGCCCAACCATTGTGGGATTTGATGGAAATTCAGAGCTCTCAGGCTGGGTTTGGCAGGATGAGGGAGGAGTGGGAGGAGCAGGAGCAGCTCCTTTCCCTGGTGGGGTCACCTCAGATGTGGGACAGCCTGCTCTGCTTCCCTCCCTTCCTGCAGGAAACCTGAACCCCATCCAGGCTGCAGGAATGTGTGCTGACTGCCAGCCTGCATTAATGCTGCTCTGCTTTGCATGAAGAACCAGCTATTGACACAGGCAGGGTCTTACTGCAGGTATTCCCCTTCCTGCTTCCTCCAGCGGCCCTAGCAAGGCTTGGCCTGGTGAATTGTTTAATTTCAGTCCTCATTTTTAATGGGATGATAGCTTTGAGGGCTGATTGTGCATTTTAATTGCTGATTCTTTAATGCAGGTGCAGGGAGCAGAGCCCAGCTTTCCCCTTTGCCACGTGGGTGCCAAAGGCAGCACATCAGTGAGCAATTTTCAGTGCACTGAATCCATTTTTTCCCACTGAAAATGTGGAAATTCCATCTTTCTTTCCCCACAGCAGCTGGGTGTTCAAGGCACTGAGAGCCTGCATGGGCAGCACATCCTTCTCTATTTCCTTGGTCCTTTCCCACTGCTCTGCTGCAGAAATTGATCTTTTTCTAGGACTTTCTGTGTGATTTTTCATGGTCACTGCATTTTATGCACAGGCTAAATTGAGTCTGACACGTTGGGAATTGCCCTCCTGGGCACCTCAGATCCCCAAATTTCTGTGGAAGGAATCCTGAAGCATCTTGTGGAGCAAACCTGAGATCACTGGAGCAGATTTCTCACAGTGTGAACTTTAGCTGCAGGAGTTGCAGCCCCTGTGAGGTTTGGATGGACCTTGTGAGCTGCAGAAAAGGTGAGGGCAGTGCACTGACAGCAATTCTCTCTCTTACACATCCAGAGGGAATTCCCAGCTGAGGCTAAAGGGCATTTGTGGAGCAGTTTCCTCATTTAGAGCAGTTGCTGGATGTTGAAATGTTGTGCCAGTGGAGCAATGTCCAGCTCTAAATTTGGAGGGCATTAAGCTCCAGCCCTGGGCTCCATGTCCTGCTGCCTGGGCATGGGGGGTGCTTCTCCTGGATTATGGAGCAGCTGGGAAAAGCAGGGAGATTCGAGCCAGTGGAGGGAATAAAAAGCAAATGTCATGTGAGGCTGAGGCTGGGGGAAGGCACAGGGATGCTTGGGGAGAGCTCAGAGCCTTCAGCTCATGTAAGGTCAGGGAGCTGCAGAGAGAAGAGAAAACAAAGCCAGGAATGAAATGAAAACAGAGAGGAATGAGGGGCAAAGTGTCCAAAAAGTTTGGAGCCAGCTGGAGGAGGAAGATGATGCCCCACACACAGATGGGGTTTAGTCAGTGTGCTCTCCCCAGAGAGGTTTTAGCTTTTCAGGGGGTCTTTGACCAGGAGGGAGGGGTGGGAGTAGCAGCTCTGGGTGCTGCCTCTCCCTCCTTCCATCGGGATTGGCCTCTCCTTCTCTCTCTGCTCCTCCCCAGGGCCCCCTCAGCCTGTGCTGTTCCCGGAGCCCCAAGCTCTCTGTGCAGGCCCTGTTCCATGCTCAGGCTGGTGCTGAGCATCCCTGTTGATCTCTCTCCATCAGCAGAGGGACAGAGCTCCAGCTGCAGCAGGGGGCACACCCAGAGCACACCTGGAGCCTCTGAGCCTGTGCCTGCAAGGGCTGCACAGGACCCACCATAATGAGCATTTTAATGGCATCAGGAGGAGGCTTGGAGGCTCTGGAAGCTGGGGAGTGCTGGCACGTTCCAGCAGGAGCGAGGTGAGGCTCCTGATGTTTATTCCATGGCTGTGCCCTGATCCTGCTCACTCAGCCATGCTGGAACAGCTTATCCAGGGAATGCCATGCCAAAATCCTCTGGTAGCCCATCAGCAGGGCTGCCAGAGCACCTCACGAGGCTGGAAAAGGAACAAAACTCTATTGGTGTCTGTGGCTCCTTCTCCTTTCCAAGAAGCAGGGGATGCTCCCAGTGATTAAATTGTTGGGGCTTTGTAGGAGGTTCAGGACTGAATAAAGGGACTTGGAGCTGCCAGGGGAGATTCCTCAGGGAAGTTCCTCCTTTGAGATGTCACCTACCTATGTTCTGGGTCACAGGGACAGCACTACCCAAGAGACCAAGACCTCCCTGTTCTCAGCACGTTGTATGTGATTTGTTTAGGGTTTTTTATCCCATTCCTTCCCTATGCTTGAGGAAATAGGATGTGAGTACCACACATGGCTTATGATTTTTGGTAAAATATTCTGTCCTAGTTGTAACTCTGAACTATCCTCATGCAGTGGGTGGTGCTTTAAATTCTGTGCTTTGCTTGTTTTGGAGAGTCCCAGAAAGGTTTGGGTGGAAAGGGACCTTAAAGCTCATCCAGTTCCACCCTGACACCTTCCACTATCCCAGGCTGCTCCAAGCCTGGCCCAGCATGGCCTTGAGGACTTCCAGCATGGGGAGCTGTGCTCTGAGCAGTTTCTCTGTGAGATTTCCAGTGTCCTTGAAGGTCTGGAGAGGATGAGTCAGGTGTGGCTGTGGGACACCACCTTCATGGGTAACGTCTCCTATCCAGCTGTCCTTGAGATGTAGCACACACCTTCCAGCCTCTGCCTGAAGCCCAGAACTGAAGGCAGGAGGGACTCAAGGTTTCTTTGAGCCCCTCGCTGTGTCCCTGGCACTGCTCTGCTCGTTTCCAGCCCTATTTTGTGTTCCCTCTGCAATCCATTTGCTGCCGCCCTTCCCTCCCTCCCTCCCTCCTCCTCAGCTCCCAACACAATGGATTCCTTTCTGTGGTGAATCCCTGCTCCATGCAGACATTTGCTGGCTCTTCTCTTCAATGGGAAAAGAGGGGAAAGTCTTCCTTGTTCCCAGTGAAAACCAGCACTGGCAGCCTGGGTTATTTTGTCGGACGTGTGGCTTTAAGTGACGCCTTTGCCATCTGTTCCGTCTGCTAATTATGAATGCAAAACAAACGGAGCCCACAATTGCTTCATTTAGAATAAGAGAGATGGCAGTGACCAAAACAGTTTTATTTTGGTGTCAGATGCTCTTTTTATTTCTCCTGTCTCTTCCTAATCCAAAGCAGGGCTGGAGCACTTCTCCCTCTCCCAGTTTGCAGCAGTGGATGTTGCTCTGACAAACGGGACCAACTTGTACATGTTCAGCCTTTAGGGACCCAAGAGCAAGGAAAGAGGAAAAAAAAACTTCATTTTCAACTGGGAGGGCTGATTGCAGCTTTGATGTTTTCAATCCAGTTGTGCTGGTCTTAGACCTGCAAAGAGACACATCAGGGCATCTCCAGAAGGTTTGTGTGAAGCACTTCCTCAGCTCTTCCATGAAAACAGCAGCAGGGTATGGGGGGAGAAAAGGGAAAATTTGGGAAAAGTTCCCACATGCAGAGAGTGGTTTAGAGCAAAACTCTTCCAGTGGGATTAAGGAAGGGAGGCTTTGAAGAGCTACAGGAGATTTCAGTGGTGGTGTGGTAACACAGAAGGAGGAAGGAGAGGCAGGTGAAATCCTGCAGTGCTGCTCTCCCAGGCTCCAAGGAAATGAACCCTCATGTTTGGGATGCCAGGGCTGTGCTCTGGGTGTCCCAAACCAGGGTTCTGCTCCCAGAAGCTGCCCTGCAATACTGTAAATAATGCTGGGAGGGCAGGGTGGGCTCTGGCAGGATTGGATTGCAGTGGGAATGTGGTAAAGTCTCCTGTGTGTTAATTCCATGACTCCAGATGTGCTGGATGAAGCACACCACAGGTGAGCTTTGCACCAGCCTGGAGCAGGGTGCTGGAAGGAGTGATGCACTCTGCTGTGGCTGTGTCCAGCAGCCCAGGAGATGAGGGGTTTTTGGCTTTGGCTTGTGAGTGAATCATGCCCAAGGCTGGTGATCCATCTCCTTTGGTCACTGGGTTAGAAGGAGCCCTTTCCATTTATTCATTGGGTGCTGTCAGCTCTTCAACATTCCCAAAATTGCTGCTGACTTACTCCCAACCATGAGAAATAATGGAGGTGTCCCTGGCAGCACAGCCACGGATTGATGTGACCTAGCTTGAGAAATGGACACTCTTCCTCCTCCTCCTTCCCCTCCCCAGCCATCACTCTTGCTGTCATAATCAACATATCCTTAATTTTATTTCTTGGCTGGATCTGTGGTGAAGGGCACTGGGCTGGCAGTGTTTTTATACCTACTAAAGCAATGTTCTGGACACAAATCTCCATGAAAACATGTCAGTTTGTGCTCAAAGATTATTTTAAAATTATTCTCACTACTATCGAGTTTTCCTAAAGTTTCCATTCAATTTTTTCCCCAACTGGAAAGGAATGACAGGGGAATTTCTCTCTCCCAGTGAGGAACTGTATCTGGAAAGTTCTCCCTCCCCATTTTCAGCTCTCAGCAAACTGCCCTAGCCCAGCTGAGGCAGAAATACGTGGAGGGCTCTGTCATGAAATGCCCAAATCTGAGATCAAACCCAGCATGGGCTGAGATCCCAAACTGCTCTGGGCTCCTCCTGCCCCAGCCTGGAGCCACCTCTGCTGTAAAAGTGATGGAAAATGCTACAGGAGGTTCCAGCACGAGGGTTAAAGGCTCTGTTGGTGTCCCAGGCCTGAAGGATGATGTTGTGATTTAAACATTTGGACTGGAACCAGGAGATGTGAGAGAAATCCCAGGCTCTGCTGTTCACTTCCTCTGTCACTCCTGGAGATCTCTGCTGCTGCCTTTGCTCCCATCCTCTGCCTGTGACCATCTCAGCAGTGAATTGAACTGACAATCCAGGTCATTTTCTGAAATCCTCAAATTTAGGGTTAAAAATGTTCCATCCTCATGTGCCTACAAGGTGGAAACGGTTTAAAGCTGGAAACTAAGGACCAAAAGCTCAGAAAGTTGGAAGGATGTGAATCAATGCCCTTTCCTCATGCTGGTGACAGAGAGGAACAGCCTGGATCAGTGACTGAGGGCTGGCAATGCCAGGAAATGAGGGCAGGGTGCATTTTTCCCTGGCTTTGGTTACATTCCCAAAGAATGAGTGGCCATGAGCAATGCTGAAAGGATCAGTGCAAAGAAGAATTAATTTTGTACCTCCAAAGCTGTATTTAGTAAGTTCTGGTCATTGAAATCCACTTAATTAAAGAATTTCTTTGCCACTGTGACAATCTGATGGATGAAGGTTTGTCCTCCTGGTCCCTGACACGTCAGGAGGGAAGGGAAGAAGGAAGGACAATTTCTGGAAGCTTTCTTTAGCTGTGTCAACATCTATTTTCTGCTAAATTAATTTATACTTGTAGCTTTGTGTATCTAGAAGAGTTTACAGTATCAGCTGCCCTGTTTTGATGTTAAAATTTGCCTTTGGTTTCTTTATCACAGCTTTAAATTCAAGCTGGAAGAAGGTAAATTTTCTTTTCTCTGTGGGATTTCTAGAACAGGGCATGTAGAGGTCAAAATTTCTTGCTAGAAAGCCTTGACAGGTGTGAAAAATTTAATCCAAACCATTCATAACACGTGATTCTCTTCACCACTTGATGCATTTAACCTGCTCTGGGACAGTGAGTCAGCTTTTATTCCAAATATCAGCAGTCTTAGGTCAGATTTGGGCTGGAATGGAAATTGTGAATATCCTGGTGGTGTTTCATGGCATATCTGAGTGTTTGCAGTTTCAGGCATCACTCCTGCTCTGCCTCAGGTTGAACCCAGAGCTGGAGAATTTGGGTCTCGTGCTTCTTTGCCCAAATTGTGGTACCTTGTAACAAAAAAAAACCAAAAACAAAACAAAAAAAAGTGTGTTTGTGTGTTTTACCTGCTGTAGGAAGAGATTGCAGAAAATCTCATTTTCTGGGTGATGAGGCAATAAAAACCCCCATGATCCACGGGGGAAACTGCAGAAGGGAAAAGGCTCCCTAAATTTAATAACCCTAAATTAAATGACCTGAGCTTCATTTGCATCACATTATAGGAACACTGAAGTGGGGTTTTCTCCTTTTTTGGGGATTTGTCTACTCTGTGAATGCTTCCAAACAGTTTTGATTATTTTCCTAGATTTCTTTTCCTTTCATTGGGATGTACCAGCTTGTTCCAAGTATTATCCCAAAATATTTGCTGGAGGGGAAGCAACTCTCAGCCCCCCTGCAAGGATTTTATCTCTCCTTTAAATTACCCAGTTCAAATGCACAGATAATGACACTTGTAATGATGATAAAATGGGAGTGTGGCTGCAAGGAGTAATGTTTAAAAATAATGATACACCTCTAAGTAGGTCTTATAAAAGGAAATCTTAAATAGCTCCGGGGAAACAGATGCTTTGGGGGACTTGTGGATAAAAATAGTGGCTTCCAATTGGCAACCAAAACAAAAATGCAGCCCCACTCAGTCAACCTCAGCACCAGAAATTCCTCTGAAAATCTCAGGGCCCGAAAGTGGGAAGGTGTGAGAAGCACCTGGTGCTGCACCTGCAGTGGGCTTCAGCATCTTTTTGCCTCTTCTGCTTTTTCATCAGAGAATCCTGGGATGGTTTGGGTGGGAAGGACGTTCAAGCTCATCCAGTTCCAGCCTGACACCTCCCACCATCCCAGGCTGCTCCAAGCCCCAATGTCCAACCTGGCCTTGGGCACTTCCAGGGAGAACCCAGGAGAATTCCTGCCCAATATCCCAACCAAACCTCACCTCTGCCAGCTCCAAGTGATTTTTCTCACTCCTTCTCAGCTCTGTCTCCACAGTGGTGCCTTTCAATTGCTCTGTGCAGTCAGGGGCTCTGCCCCAGGTTCCTTTTTGGGGCTGCTCAGGGCTTGGTGCTTTCCTAGGGGGAGGAAGGGCTGAGGCAGAGCTGAGGGTTCTGTGTGCAGGGTGAGCCTTCCAAAGCACAGCTGCAGGTGGCTGGCTCGGGGCAAAGGCAGGGAATGTTCTCCCTGCTGCCCTGGGCTGGTGGGAGGGCTGCAGGCAGCTCCCCCAGGGGCTCAGGGGTGTTTAAGTTCAAATAACTGGTTTTTCATGGATGTGAGGAGCTGTGGCTCAATCCCTTCTCCTGGCTCTGCTGTGGAAGTGAAAACCTCCCTCAACAGCCCCTTAAACCTCATCCCAGCTGTTTCTGAGCGTGTGGACCTCAAGGCAGGTGCCTCAACCCCACATTTTTGGGTTTGGGACAGAAACACCAGCCTGCACAAAGGAACGGAGCAAGCTGAGGCAAGGGGAGTGTTTGTTTTGTGTGCTTTCATTTAACTCAGAGAAACACTCAAAAATCATGTTTTTTGTGATGATCTCTGCTTTTTCCTTAACTGTTAGAGTAAAAGCCAAATTTCAAATGAACAGTTTTAATTTGTTGGTTTGGTGTTTTTCTTCTAGGTGGTTTCTCCCAAACCAAGACAAGCAGCCAGGTGAGTCAAATGTTGATCCCCTACTCCCAACTCATGGAATACTTCTGGCTGGGGTGACATCCACCAGGAATTCCCTCTCCTGTGCTTTTGTCCTGGGTAGAAAGCAAAGATGATGCTCCTTAGGGAACTTTGGGTTCCTCTTATGGAGGAACTGCCTTCAGGACAATCAGAGAATCCCAGGCTGGTCTTGGGTTTGATGGGATTCAAAGTCCACCTCATTCCAGCCCCTTTTCCTTGGGAGCTGAAAGTGGGATAATGCTCCAAGGCCCAGCCCATGAAATTGGCTTTTCCCGTGTTGGTTTTGTGGATTCCTGGATTCCTCATGTGAGGATGGAAATCCTCAATCTGCCCCAGTGCAGGGCACAAAAGGAGCAGGAAAAGCAGGTGTTGGATGATCCCACTGATCCCATCAGCAGCAGAGGATTTGAGATGGGAAGAGAGGGAAGGAGGCTTAAAGAAAGAGATGGATTTCCTGCACCCAAAGCAAGGAACAGCAAAAAAACAAACCCAAACCCCACCAAGTTTAATCCTGTCCTAGACAAGGTCACCACGCACAAATAGCTCAGGCTTTGATTTGATCTGCCCCTTCCTAAAAGTGGAAGGTGAAAATATTACATCCAAGAGTCTGCTTTGGGAGCAGGCACTGGAGGGGGAGGTAAAAAGGGTGTTTAATATGGATATATGAGCCCAGCGTGCCGGGGGGACGAGCCCCGGTGCCTGGTGGCAGCGAGTGGGTCGGACATTGTTAGATCTGGCAGGGATTCAGACATCTGCCAGGGAATGGGGATTTTGTCAGGAGAACTGGGAGAGAGAGAGAGAGAGAGAGAGGAGGGAGAGACCAGCGAGAGCCTCGTTCTATATCTGCCCAGATAACACTTCCTCTTTAAAATTCCCTTACTAAGCTGGGCTCCTATATTTTATATT
>VXBI01012246.1:46340-56358 GCA_013397375.1 Toxostoma redivivum | reverse complement strand
CTTCCCTTCCCTTCCCAGAACTTCCCTTCCCTTCCCAGAACCTCCCAGAACTTCCCTTCCCATAACTTCCCTTCCCAGAACTTCCCTTCCCTTCCCTTCCCTTCCCAGAACTTACCTTCCCTTCCCTTATCTCTCTTCCCTCTTCCTTCTTCCCCTTACTCCCTTACTTCTTATTCTGAAGCAGAAGGATTTAAATCGCAGTTAACTCAGTAATTACGCATTTGAATTCCTTTCATACTCTTAGGTAAATACCATCTGGTCCTGATGATTTGTTACTTTTTATCGATATGTCTAAAATCTCCTCTGCTGACACTTCATTTTGAGACTGACAGTCAAACACAGAGAAACAACCAAATTTCCCATCGTCACGGGGAACATGGATATGAAGAATTCATTTTTCTTTTCTGCTATGACATTATCTTCCTTGTATGATTCTTTTACATCTTGGTCATTTGTAAATCCCATAAACTCTCTGGCAAGTTTCTTGCTTTTGATGGATATGAAAAACTTTTTATTATTACTTATTTTATTTTAGAAACTTCAGAAGCTTGTTTTTCACACTAATCTTTTCATCCCATTTTTATTAAGTTTTAACATTCGACTTGTCCGCAGTGAAGCCTTTTTGCTATTTTCATTGAGTGCACATGCCTTCCACTTTTGAAAGATATTGATTTATTTCTAAACTAAACTGGAGGGGGTTACTTCACTTTGAAGGATGACACAAATGAAAAAATATGGGGAAAACAGAAAAAAAAAAAAAGAAAGGCTGTTTACTTAAAGGCATGAATTTCAGAGGATAAAAAATAAGGAAATAAGAAATAAAGGAGATTAATCATATAGTTAAATTTACACTATATCTAATTTCAGATTATGAAGCAAATGCTAGTTTTTTTTTGTTTCTTTGGGTTTTTTTGTTTTGGTTTATGTTTGTTTGTTTGTTTGTTTGTTTGTTTCTGTTCCACCTCAGTACTTGCAGCAGCTACTCCTTCGAGGAAGGACACTGTGCATGCTGTTCTCTCAGACACAATACTGCTCCTGAAACATTCCTGATGGCAGCTGGAACAGCCCACCTTTACACGGCAGCACTAAGGTGTGCCTTGGCTACTTTACAGCATTTCTACTTTATGGTCTGGTTGTGTTATTCATAATATTTTTTTCAATAGCTCAGAGGTCCTATAAGGGTACAGCCAGATCATCCAGTCATCAGAACTGAATTTCACAAGAATCTGTAGCCTGCAATTCAAAGCCGTCAGTTTTTTAAGCCCATTTGAAAAGGCCTCTGATTTTTTAAACCCTATAAAGCCATTCCCTGTCAATTGAGAGGAAACAGGTTTGGAAGTAGAAATGAATAAATGATTAGAGGGTATCCCTAAAGACTCAATAGAAACCTGATAATTTTATATGTTGAATTCAATTCAGAGATACAGCTTTCTAATACTGACAGCTATTCTCTGTTTGTTTAGCATGTGGCTGGTGGTTGGTTTGGGGCTTTTTTTTTTGTTTTTTGTGTTAAAGTCTCATTTTCGACAGCAATATTTAAAATAGTGTCATAAAGCTTGTCAGTACATGCTAGCTTTATTTTAGAACTTATTTATGCTGCAAATCAAACTGGATGTAAAAACATAAAAAAACAGTTGCATATAAAAGTAGATCAAGACTTTTTCTGACATAAGGTTCTAAAGGTAGGCAACAAAATGGCATAACTAAGTTCAACATCAAGTTTCTAAGTGTTAAGCATCTGTGGCTCCTTGTTGTATTGACCCAGACTGAGAATGCCTCAGAAAATTAATTCTCTTTTTGTTAATACCTAATAAGAGTTTGGGATTCTGACTGTGCAATTTCTATTTTTGAAACATTAGGGAGAGATGATAATGCAACCATTTGGTATGCCAAAATACATCACCATTTTTACAACAACTCCATTAAAATTTAAAAAAAAATAAAAATTATCTGCCTCTGCTAATGAATGTCATTGATTTGATATCTCTACTTTACCAACCCTTTTACTCACCACAAGATATTTGCCTCATTTTTCTAATGGGAATTTTGCACTGCAAGGTGGTTATATTACTCCTCTAAACCTCGCTGAAAACCATACATTCCTGCTTTTGCTGAACTATTTTCTGGACTTAGAATATAATGTTCTCCCTATATAATTGGATGTGTGTCTGGGAGTGTGAATAGGAAATGGGAGACCTGCTTGAGCAGTGGGAGGATGCACTGTCCTTGAAAGTACCGGTCCCTGATCACAATTATATCCTTTCCATAGGGGAAAAAGATTGGGTTTGGAACTTTTGGGGCAGTTAGTATAACCTGACAACACGACCTATTTCAGTTGCAAACTGCTGGTGGTAAAAACAGACTGTTATCCACACTTACACAAAGGCTATCACAATGGATGCTTTGAGGCTTTTTAGTAATAAAAAGATAAATAAGATGAGGAAATTTCATTTTCTGGGAAAATAAAAGATATCTGACTTTTCATATATATATTTTTTAATTAATCAGAATAAAAAAATAGAAAAAATCCATTGAATGTATTATTCAAAAAATATTTCTTTAGAATGAAACAATCACTTTTTGACTGAGCTCTTTTTGCACTAAATCTGAAATGCATGGTTTCATGTTGTTTACCTTCACACACAGAAATCTGACCCTTCCAGGTAACTGACACTGATTCTGCTCAATTCCATGTAAATCCTCTAACAGATTATGTTTCCATATTGCACCAAATGATATGCAGTTGCTGAAAAGTTGTGTTACTGGAAGCCTCAATTCATTATGAATAGCATATCTCATCCACTCATAAGAGAGTGTAGGATAATCAGAGTTATACTTTCCAGGATGCTGTGAAGTATAAAAAGGAAAAAAAAAAAAAATCTTTTAGCAAGAAAATAACAATAACCAAAATCAGGAGGGCAAGTGTAAAATACAACCTTCAACTGCCTGGTACTCCACATTCCAGTGATCTCTATGGTTTGTCAAAACTTCTGCTGAAGCCTTCAGATTCCATAACATATTTCTTATGGTAGCTCTTCAAAGAGGTGAGGAGAATTCCTACATCTTTTCATAGAAATTGTGTCTTATGTTCAACCATAAATTAAATAAACCATACACAGGACCTAACATTCTAAAGAATGTTCTGGTAGCTGATTAATTATTGATCTTTATTTACACAGTTGTATTTAAATAAGTTTAAGTGGTGACATAATATGAACAATCTGGATGTATCAAAAAACTGATATTACTACCAATAAGAAGATGAAAGCTGCTTCAGGTTTGGGAGATGGATTAGAAAAAAGGATTTCCCAGTTTACTGCCAAGCCTAAGTGAATTACCCACCCAGGTTGGGGCAGGACTGCTGTACATTCCAGGACTCCTTATTCCCAGATTTGTGCCTGAATAACACAGCAACTCTTTCTACTATTCCTGGCATTGACTGTTGCTCCTGTAATTGCCTTTGCTGTTATGTGTCTTTTTTTTTTCCCCTTTCCCTATAAAAGAAATTACAGCTTGTCTCTGTAGAAGATAAAACCTGAGTAACTGCTGTACCAAAGAAATGCAGCAGGTTTTGCAATAATGTGGAGAAGGGAAGATATGCGACTTGTGGGCAATTAAATACATTCGACACACAAGCCTATCGGAGAGCCACTTATTTTTAACTCCTTTTAGCTATTTTTCTCTACAAAAAGAAATTTAGCCCCCCAGCTTCTCTCTGAAGAAACTTTGAGACCAGCCATGACAGGACTCACGTTGTTAAGCCTGCTGGGTAGCGCCAGTACAAAATGTGATGACAGAGTCACCCACAGAGAGAGCTGTCTTATTTATCTCCATGCTGGCAAACTGATGCACTCCTAGCAGTAGTAGTTTTCCCTGTAATCATTTGTATTATTATTTATAACAAATTACACGTCAAGGGCACAATGGCAGATTGGTGTATCCCATTAATTTTTTTTATGTGGGGTGGAGGGAATAAAAGTCTATTACTGTTGCTAGAAATACATTGACAATTTATTTTACCTGTGAAATGAGAAGTTTTTTGCATTAAAACTTTTATGAGACAGAACAGGATAGAGACAGACTCAGACAGACTTAAGAGATTGAAGGAGAAAAAACGAGAAGTGGGAGCCTGAGGCTCGGTGAAGATTCAGATTTGAGTATGAATTGAAATAGTACCTTTAACTACAGCATATTTACTAAGAAAAATTTTCTTTCTAGAAAAAAAAAAAACAAACTATTAAATGCACATTTTCCAAGAGTTCTGCTGATGAATATAATATTTAGTTCAAGATAGTCTAATGAATGACACTAGTAGATGACATGTATTTTTTAAGAGGATAATGTAACATTCTCTGCAAGGAGATGTTGAAGGTTGTTGGTTTTAAGCTTTATGAAAGAGTTATTCTGTGAGATTCATGGAAGGAATGTATCCTAAACAAGGAGAAAGGGAGGCAGAGACAGTTCAAAAAAAGGTTTAAGCATCACAATGAGTTTAATAAGCAACTGAGTGCAAGAGAAGAAAACTGAAAATATTTGTGAAAGAAGTAGGGGTAGGAAGAATGAAAGCTTGAACTCTGTGGCCTGTGTTCACACAAGATGATTGTAATTGTCCTTTTTGGCCTTAAAAATCCATGAATCTATGAATGAATGAATGAATCTATGATTCTGGGACAAAAGCTGAGAGAGAGTTCAAAGATTGCAGGTCCAAAGTCAAACTCATCAGTGAAGACTTATGAAAAGACATGATTGATGACAAACCTTGTCCTTAGATTGTACGTGAGGCTACTGCTTTTTAAAAGTGACACTTGTCACTTTTCTGTCTCAGCAGGAGGAGAAGAAAAACATATATATAATCTTTGTCAACATCAATTTTTCTTTCAGGTTTATTGCAATCATAAACTGTACTGCACAATGAAAAAATACAGTGTCACCTTGGGTCCATCAAACTTGACACTAAAAGGTTAAATGGATTTCGTAGCTTAGCTGGATCTGAAGAGGAAGAGTACTCACAGAATACACACTGCACAGATTAATACTCTCCTTTCTTTTCTTTTTCTTGCAATTGCAGACAAAGTTTACAGACAAACAATGGACATTGCATTCAGCTCAGCAGCACAAAGGAAATTGTATCAATAAGTTCCAAAGATTTGAAGGTTCTTTCAGTGGGTGATCTGCAGCACTAAGCATTATGGCTCCAAAGAGATATACAGATTGAAAGTTGGTACATGTGAGGTGGCAAGCCAGTCAGCTATATTATTTGTGCCAAATTGGGTGGAGTTGTCCTCACTGAGCCGTCTTTTAACCTGCTAGACTAAGCATTTCCTTTTTTCTCTTCATTTTCAGACCCGGTCTTATTACATCTCTTTCTCTTTTTCTCCTTTATCACTCCCCTGGCTGTGCTGCTACACTTGACTGTTCTTTTAAAATTCTGCTACCGCACAGATTTAAGACAAGAACAGTGAGACAAGAATGGGATGTTTATGTCTATATTGGAACTGGTGAGAAACTTTACAAATTTTTGTTTGTTTTTCTTCATAAAGTAAAAAACCAAAAACAAACAAAACAAAAGCAAAACCAAAACATAAATGCTTCTGGCATTAAGAAATATAATATCTTGCATTCTGCTGTCCCTGTTACTCTCTGGAGGGAAACCGGTCAGATTTATACTGGCTTGGAGAAAGTTACTGGAAAAATTTTTGCTGAATGGAAAGTCATGAGTTTGTAACAAATAATAATAATATTTAGAAAAAAAATTAAAACTTTATATCACTGATTAAATAGCCAGAGTGTTCAGTTGATTGTTTAAAATATTTTAAAGAGAATAGAGGGAAAACACTAATGGAAACTTGCAATTATGTAGCGGGTAAATTTGGATTCATTTAACCTTGTACTGCATGGAAAGGAAAATGGGGGGGGGAGGAAAAAAACCCTCTGCAATTAGAAAGTTGGTTCCCATGGCATTTGTGATCTCCAGTCTGAGCTCTGTAGTAGGATCTATATGCACCTCCATTCACCTTTTGAAAGGTCAGGCATGCTATGAAAACTAAACACCTAAAGTGCATATGCCACTCTACTCTTGCAAAGGACTGCTTATGAATCTGAAAGGTGGATGGAACAAAGGGTTTGCAGGATTTGCATGTTCTCTCAGAGCTGGGCCACATGTGAAGGAGAAGCAGTCAAAAGCAAAAATTACCTCTGCTTCTGCCTCTGTATACAATTAACAGGGTTCAGGAAAATTAAGCACTGGAAACATAACAAACAAATTCCCTGTCTTTGCCAGGTCCTGATAGAAAGAATTTTTTGCAATAGTGTCTCCTTTATTTTGTTCTACTGGAAAGGCACAGCTTATTAACTGATGTTAAAGAAAAAGTAAGTAAAAGTTTATACCAGATAAACCCTAAGTAAGGAAGCCAGAGGATAAGGGATGTTCAAAAAAACACAACTCTAAAACGAAGTTTTGTGACAAAACTAGCCAGATGTTAATGCTCATCTCAAACTTTCTACTACCGAATTTAAACAAACAAACAAACAAAACAAAAACAAAATAGGAAAATAAAAAAAAAACAGCTACTGAGATGCCAGTGCTTGTAGTTATTTCTATTCAAATGAGGCTTTAAAACTGAGTTTGCATTTTCTGCATTAAACATTGAATTTTGTTCTCTTTTTACTTTAAATGCAGTGTTTATTTAATAACAGCAGCATTCTTCTGTCCTGCTTAGTTTGGGAAATCTTTGACCCCTGTGAAAAACCTAGGAGCAGCTGCATCCAGATATTCCTCCTCCAGAAGTCTGAAATCTCACCAAGTGCCTTATCTTAGTCTTCCTTTTACTCCTTTAGGTCAGAGGAGAATACTGTCTTAAAGAAAACAGTTTAGATTCTGCTTAGTTGGAATAATTCCTACCACAAGGCAAGATTTTGCAGATTCTCTTACAGCTTTTCTTAACTATTTGGCTTTTGCAAATGGCTCTGCTTTTTCAACTCTTAGAAACAACCCTTTAATTCATTTTCTGGGAACAGTCTGCGGAGTCTGGGGAGTCTGGAGGACTAACAGCCCAGGATGTGATCTGCAGCAGGCACTGTTTGTCAAAGGCAGCTCTGCAGAAAGTTGTCCCACAGCTCCTGGGGTGGTTGGTGTTGGCTGGCAGCAGCAGCAGGGCAGGGGTGGTGAGCACCCCGAGGCAGCGAGTGATGCGCGCTGATGCTCTGCGTTGATGCTAACGTGTGTGCTCACGGATGGATCGCCAAGTTCTGGTGGCAGCTGAAGTGTGGTTTCACTCTGCCCATTTGCAATGTTGATTTTCGCAGTGTTGGTTCTCTGTACTAAGCAACATAAAAAAAAANTTGGGGCACCTTTTCCAAAGAAAAAAAAAAAAAAAAAAAAAAAAAAAAAAAAACTTATGCTACAGAGGTTTATTTAGCAAGACGGCGAGACTGGAAGTGAACAAGGAGCTTCACGATTTTGACATATAATTCTTCAGATATGATCAAAGAACTCGATTTACTGGAAGTTCTACTAAATGTCAGGAAAAACAATTTAAAGAATTGGAGCTGTCTACAGGATGACACTTTCATTTTGAGGCAACTTTCAAGGTTTTGAAACTTGTTCTTTTTCCACTTAGGAAAAAGTGTTGGAACATATATTTTCCTAATGAACGAGCTGGAGTTTGGTTTCATGTCAAAAAGAACTTAAACGCCCATCACTCTCTTTCAAAGGAAACAAAAAGAAAATAGATTAATTGAAAAATAAAATTTATTATAAATAAAACTTTATTGCAATGAGCTTTTATGTAATTCTCCTGCTTTAAAAAAATAGCACAGTAGGCTACAATTTAACTTCAATATGTATTTTCTGACCAGCGACATTTAACAGCTCTGCTCTTAAGAATGCAAAAAAAAATATCTTCATTTGTTTTTGGAGCAGCAATACAGGGAATGATTAGACCACCATCTGAGGGAAGAAGTTATACAGCTGAAGTGAATGCAATGTTTTAATGTCTCAGATTAGTTGGCATCCCTTGGGGAGACTCTGTTCTGCAAATACAGAGTCACAATTCTTGTCACAAGTGTGTGCTGAAGCTTGTAATAGGTTTCTTCTGAACCTTTCACACTTCTGCTTTCCACAGAAGGTTCATTTACCTTTTCAAAGCAGAACAGAGCTGGTTTTAGATTGTCTTGATTCCAATAGATGCTGAAGTCCCTTGAGCCTGAATTGGGATGCCTTTGTCTAAGCAAATTTTTATCTGACTGGTTAGCAGAGAGAGGGAGAAAATGACACCAACTCTAAAAAGCTTCATGCCTTGTGTTTTGTAGTTCACTGATTGCTCCTTTCAGGAATTTTTGCACCACTTGCCTTTCTCATGTCCATTTCTTTATTTAAAATTTTGAACACTCTAAGTGGTTAGCTGAAATCCAGGCACTTTCCTAATTTGGCAGTTAGTGACTTTGTGTGCCTGATTGATTTCAAATAATATTGCTATTTATTTTATTCACACAAGTATGCAAGGTTTACTCTAACCACTCCAATTGCCCCTCTGTAATCGTCTATCCTGAAGAACAGCATCGGTCCATGGCTTACTTCCCCAGTTTCCAAGCTTACATCTGCAATCCTGGACTGTCTTACGACATCCCACACATGTTTGAGTTTTGTCCTGAGTCTGCTTCTGATCCCCACATCCTCAAATGCCATTCAGCACTGCCTCATTCAAATACCAGTGTTCCCAGTGTGACATACCTGGTTTACAATTCCATGTAAAAGGGGAACACCCATTAAGTTAGTTTACCACAATCTTTCTTGCCTCAGCCAACACATGTGGAGTCCATTTGCAATCTAATGGAAACTTAAAAGGACTGCTGACACATTGAAAAAAAAAAAAATCTAGAATATTGCAATGCAATGCAATTCAAGGTAATGATTTCAAATACTATGTTAGGGCTGTAAAGCATGTATGTTTTATGACTGCTTCCAGTCAAACTTGAATGCAGTACTGGGTGACAATATGGGATTCCTGGGAAGGTGTAGTAGTTGATAATCCTGGGAGGTGTGGAGAAAATGGCAACAAAGACATGCAAAGGTGAGGATGAATTTATGCAAACGTTTCAGGAATGATCTCTGTGACCTGTTCAGCCCTGCCTGAAGTTACAACCTCCTTGGCATCGGCAGGGACACCTTCCACTACCCTAGGTTGCCCCAAGCCCCAACAAACCTGTTTTTGAACACTCCCAGGCATGGAACAGCCACTGCTTCTCAGAGCACCTGTGCCAGTTCTTCACCACCCTCACAGGGAAGAATTCCTGTTGTGGCTCCAAAACATGCTGGCAGCATGAGTGGCTGCATTTTAAAAGCTGTGGGGGGAAGGGAGATCAAATCATACTTAATTTATTGAGCTTCTATTGCATAATAGATGAGCTTCCAGGAGCATGAGCTGCACCCAAGTCAGATTTTGTGGTGAAGCTCTGTGGCCAGAGCTGCTATTTCATCTGCAGGGCTCAGCCCCACGGCTGGGTCAGGAGGGGTCTGGGAGCCCCAGTGGGATAAGGAGATTCTGGACCACTCGAGCTGCAGGGAGCCCTGAAACCAGGGGCTGTCACCTGCATGGTGAGCACCTGAGTGGGAGCCTTCTGCCTCCCTTGTGCAGAGGAGGAGAAACAGGAACCTGCAACACTGAGCTCGAAACCACCAGACTATGAGGCACTGCAGCCTGGGCTTCTTGCGTTTGTTCTGCTGAAGCTGTTTCACTTTGTATGAATAATTAAATACTCATTGGACTGGGGAGAGACAGAGAAGTGATTCTGTACCTCACCAGCTAATTGCAAGAAGCAGCAAGTAAAATCTTGTGGTTTCTATTCGAAAACTGTTACTGAAATAAATTCTCCAGTGTTGGTTTTTGAGAAACTTGTTGCACTCCCTGAAGTTTAAATATATTTTGTTGGTATAGGGTTTGTTGAGAAACCTGTTGCACTCTCTGAAGTTTAAATATCTTTGGTTGATATGGGCTTTGAATTTTTTTTTTTTTTTTGG